>VXAK01017584.1:714735-924346 GCA_013399435.1 Arenaria interpres
GCAGTACCGGCATTTCGGACTTGGGGGGGGGGGGGGGGGTGAGGGGGGAGCTCGCTCCTGGGAAAGTTGCGTGTGGGGGGAAATGAAAGCATGGCCTTGATTCTTGGATTCACGACATTTGGGTCCTTTCCGTAGTAAGCGGTCTCCCCGAGCGCACGGCGGGAGCTGGTTGCCGAAGGATGCCGCCGCCTGTCTCCGCCGGGCGAAGGGCTCTGGGGCCGCTCGCTGAAGTTTCGCAGCAGCTTTTCCCCAGCTCGCATCCCACGGCTCAAGTAACTTTCTTGGGGGGAGGGGGGGGGCCCTCAGCTACTCCGACTGTCTCCTTCCAGTTGTCGCTTTCTCTGATGTTAGGGAATACTTTGCTCCCTGGCATGTGCACATTAATAGTAGCCAGCTATTTTCCTCCTCCTACAAGTTCCTTTAGGCGTAGTTTGAGTTACTTGAAGATGACAGGTGCTCGTAGAGCGAGTTTTCTCCTCTTGTGCTATGTTGTAGGTAAACCAGAGATATGCAGGGCTTGGTTTTTCCACTGGATCTTTTAATATGACATTAATTTTCTCACTGCGGTTTCTATTTATATTAAAAAAAACCCCACAGTTATAACTTCCTTCTCTCCTGACTTCATGTATCTAGCTAAGCTGGGGTTTTTTTAAATATTTTTTCCCCTATCTGTAAAAATTCTGTGTGCAACATTGCTTATTAGAGATAAATGTCAGTGCTTCAGGTTTCGTACCTCCAACGTGCCCAAGTTTAATTTCTCTCAAACGGTGGCAGATTTTTTTCTCGGTTAAGACTGAGAGCTCAAATGACTTGGTCTCGTTGCTTTAAACCAGCAATAGTGCAGAGCGCGGGAGATGCTGAGTCTGCAGCCAGAGCACCAGATGTACCTTTAACTGAGGTATCTTTAACTCTTCGGTGCAGTGTATGGCTCGGAAGAAAGTTTGGGGTGTGAAGGGCCGGGTGGGCACGGGAGACCCCCGGGCAGCTGGGCGAAGGAGATGGTGTAATCACCCCACCACCATGGGATCTTGTTTACATTGCTAGGCAACTGCACAGATCCGCAGATTTATTAGAAAGGCTGGAAAATCTAACCTAGTTAAACAGTTTCTTCCTTGAGTAAGCAATATGTGGAGCTATTTATTTTTTTCTTTCCTTTTTCTCTCTCTTCCAACTGTGTTTTCGTGTTCTCGACACTTGTCATATCTATTGAGATTAGATCCTCGGCTTTTGATGAATCATTTAGCCCAGATGCTTAGGAAATAAGAGTTTTCGGTGAAAATGGCGAACTTTTAAGGGGGCAGAAAACACTTTGCATTTGAGGGAAATAGCAGTATAACATCAACTATATGAGCTAAACACATGCAAATTTAGGGATTAGTCAGATGTTTTCATTATTTTCAGAAAGCCATGAAATATTTTCTTTTAATCATCAGTACGGGGAGGGAAGGGAGTGACTGTGAGGTTTCCTAACCACTACCATCACCTTCCACCTCCTATTTTGGTGTACCATTCAAAATAAGAGGAGCTTATTTTAATAAATACTGTTTTCTGAGCTGCTTCTATTAACTAAGTTAAAAGAAAGTTTTCTTCTCTTAGACTATATATCTGGCATGAAGCGTAGTGATCCGGACTCTGTCCATTTAGCTGATATTTTTATGGTAAAAAGCGACGTTTTTCAGATGCACTTTGTCTCTAACATTTCAGTGAAGTTTGGAGAGATTCCAGTTAATGCCATCGGTGCGTTCTCGCATCTTCCATCAGGTGGTGCTGTCTCCACAACTATTAGGATGCAAATCCTGCCTGTCTCTGACCGAATTCTTTTTCAAAGCCTGATGCGTTTATTCAGCAGCCTTTTGTTAAACACCCCGAAAAATCGCTGTACAAGAAGTTGGCTGGTTGGTTTTTTTGATTTATTTTCTTATATGGTAGTTGGGCTAAGAAGTAGGAAAGCCCCAAGTCAAGACAAAATGGTGTTAAGTTCCTACCTGAGTGGCACAGCGGCTGCTGCTGATTCCACATCTTATACACAACATATAAAATTAAAAATACTACGAAGTGGCTTCTTCCCGGAATACCTAGTTTCTTGTGATGGAGCTCGTTAGCGCTTATTTCTTTATGTAATTTCTGTATTGCTCGACTTATAAATCTTCTCCCCAGCAATTATTTTCAGTTGCCTCTGTATTTATTTATAACTGAAGGTATTCTTTTGAGGTTCTGAACTTTTTGTTAGCTTTTTTAGGGTTAGCTACTAATTGAATTCCTCTACTTTCCCATAGAGAGAGAGAGAAGTAACACCAGGTAATTCTAGTGATTGGTGATTCTTTCAGGCTTTCAGAAATAAAGGAACTTTGCTTATGGGGAAGCTTTTTTCCTTAAGGCACGTGTACGGTTTTTCTCCCACCAAATACATGGAATATTCTTGCAGTTGCTGTGCACTTTGCTACGGTCTGGTTTGTGTCCATTTTTAGCATGACAGAGCGGAGAATAGAAAGATTAAAGTCATTTGCAGCTGTGAAGAAGCACTCGGGGGAAAAGTAGGACAGTGGGTTTACATTGGGACCGTTCACCTGAACACCAGATTAGTCTGACATCAGACGGCAAAAAAAGGGTCAATGTTTGCTTTAACTTCTTCATTATCCTGCTCCTTTTTTTGCCATGGCATAGCTCCTGAAGTTTTGGACATGGAGCTGTTTGCTGTCAAAGACTGCTGCCACCTCAGAAAGTTACGGCAGCTGATAGTTCATTACCCATGGTTTGCCCAGGGAAGATAAAAGGGGGAGCAAACTGCAAGGAATTTTTGGGGGGAAGATTAATTCATTTACTAGGAGTTCATTTACTCACAGGTTTTGCTGTCAGTAAATTGGCAATGAAAAATGGATCTCTCAGAGCAAGCCACTCTGTGTGGCAATTGTTAACAATGCAGCCATTTAACTCAATAATCACTTTTCACTCCCTCTGGGGAGCTGTTAGCGCTACAATTCAACTTTATTTTTCATTCTTGGCTGGCTTGGTTTGTTTTCTAATACATAAACAATTAATATTAAAAAGATGATGTTGTGAAACTGCCTATTTCAAGAGTGGCAAGGAAAGGTCAGTGTGTGCATAAAGGCATTTGTGAATCTGAGTGATAATCCTTCTCTCTTAGAAATGCAGAGTTCTTCTTTACTGCCCTTCTGAAAGTCCCTCAGCTCTGCTCTTCCTGTTTAATTGTACTTTTTTTAGTCTGTTATGCTGTATGTGCAGGCCCACGTGCTCTAGTTTTCATTAGTATTATGGGAATGATTTGGGACACTTACTGTAGAATATTACAGTATTTTTTTAGAAGGCACCATCATCTGTTACCATGGAAACCCGTATAGTGGTAAAGATGTAGGTCTGAGGCTTTGCGAACCTTGAAAGATACGGACAAGGGTTGTTTCTTACAGGAACAATTACTTTTGAATATAAAATCCAGTTAAGTGGAGAGAAGAAAAGGAAATAAATTGATCTGTTCAGCATTGCACTGACAATCCCTCTTTTGAATAACATTCTGTATAGAAGGATCAGTGTCTCACTGATTCTCTCTCTGTGTGTGTATGGGGTTTTTTTTAAAGCTCATTATTTATCATAATAGTTGTTTTATGCCTCTGGTAATTTTCATTATAATTTTATAAATGAGTTAAACGAATGTGTATTGGCAGGTATTGTTCTTTGCTTGAATGGAAAGTGCTGAATGTATAATGGAGAGGTGTGCAATGTTAGCGCTGGAGCTTAAATGTTTTGGCAATGAGCAAATCTGAGACTGACTTAACATGGCCCTAATATTATAAAAATAAGACAGATGCCATCTGAAATTCACTTCCCAAAATCTCATCGAGGTATATGTGGGTTTGCTCACTAATGTGATCAATAAGAGCAATAACATTTATCTGTTTTGCCACAGAAATCCCGGAGCCTAGTTAACATTCATAAAAACTCCTGTGATGTTTGGGTGACGAGCAGCAGGGGCGCGTGTGTGTATTGCTATATAAAGCATATGTCCTTTAGAGAGAGATGTCTTAATTTTTTATGGAAACTGCTTCAGTCTGTTTTCTCGGTGTCTTGTAATGCCTAGATAGAATATGTAAAGAAGCTTCTCAGAGGTGCTTGTAGGTACATTCATAGACGAGGCTCTCCTTGCAGAGAATTTAAGGAGGAGCAGTGTGTAGGGGTCCCCCCACTGTTACAAACTGACCCAAGCTGTAGTCCAGATTTTCCTGCTGCTATGTGAGAAACCTCCTGCTGCCTCTGTACTAGAGGGCTCCACTTCCACAAAGAAGGGCTTGTGGGTTGATGTTTCTCGGCTCTGTGTTGACATTCTTGAGAAGAATATGGTGCGCTTGGCTTTTATTCTATTTCTGAACATCTTATGGAGCAATATTACTTAGCTCATTTAAGCCAGTGTATTTGGCCAAGAGTCCTTTTTTTCTGGTACTACTCATGTTCGTAGCAATTCATTTAAATGATATTTGCTTATGGGGGGAAATCCTTACCTACCTCTTGACCTATTGCCTTCTTGGCCCTGTGTTGCCTTTTACTTTTTGAAAGCAGTTTCCCTCCCGCCACCCTGCCCTGGGCAAACCCAAAGGAAAAGAGCACCCCAAAGTAGACACACAAAGAAGGTGGATGGTATTGATGGCATCGGTAAAGAACATCTCACAACCCGTCCCTGTCTTTTTGTACACTTGTAGTTGCACAATAAGCGATTGCTTCTAGTGTTCATTACTGCAAGCTCTAAAGATCATATCTCTTCATGGTGGAAGAGATGATTACTACGTCTTAATCAGACTATACATCATTTAATCAGACCCACTTGTTTTTTTTAATATCCGATAAATACATCCCATCTATCATACCACGGTTCAGAGATGTTGGATGCTTTGCAAGCTGGATGGCAGGGCATTGCACGTTCCAGAAGAAAATGCTGATAAGTCAGTTAAAGAAGACAAGGACCTTTATTTGGAGAAAGAAGGCTCTTGTTTAATGCCATAATTAAAGATGATGTAATTCTGGGGAGCGCAAGAATATCCACCTGTGAACAAGGCTGGTAAATAGGACAAGAAACCCCAGGAAGAGTGAACCTACTTAGTGCTTGGTCTCCTCTGGCTTTCTTGTTTTAACTACTGCTTGTAAATCAATCTAAGGCCAGCTGCTTGATTTCTTCTTTTCCTCTGGCTAGATCTCCCCAGGACCGTGGGCTTGGGAGTTGAAGCTGACATGGTGAATTCTGCCACGGCTTGAAGCGGTGCAGCTTATGTAGCTAAGGAATGATTGAGCTGCTTGTGAATTTTGGGAGGATGGGACCTGGCTCTTGTTCCTTGATATTTTTGAGTTGATCTCGCAGGAAGGCTGTTGGGGTTTGACAGCTGATGATGCTGTGTGGGCACAGATCAGTGCTGCAGCCTGAGCAACCTATGGTTATGCAAACCTCTTTATTCAGCTGTGCCATTTCCTTTGCACTGGAAATGATTTAAGTATCCCATATCTCATGTTTTGTTAGTTGAATTGTCTCCAGACCCAGCATAACAGAGAAAACAGTTTACCACATTTTTTTATATACATCCTTGTCGTAATCTCAGCTTCATTCCTGGATAGTGACTATGTTAAATCACTGGGAAGCAGCTCTTGGCTGCTTACACAGCTGTACATTTAGCACAGGAGGGCTGTTTAACTACTTCTCCTCTGCGATGTTGTGAAGAACAACAATATCAAGAGTATCATGACTTAATCCAGGGTTTATCCTTTTTCGTGTTGAGGATCAATCCTTCTCTCTTTGAAGAGCATATCATTATCTGCTTGAGCTGAAGTAGGGCTTAGAACTGTGCTAGGGATGATGATCTTGAGATGTTGTGGTTTCGACTCCAGTACTGCTGAATTTGTTGCTGTTACTGGAATGATATTCATCTGCATTTGTGTGAATCTTCGTTCCCTTAGTATCAACTCAAAGCTCAGCTCCTCAGTAATGGAGGGAGAAGCTTTGCAAATAGGAAAAAAGGCCTAAATAGGCAAATAGAGGAATTGTGTGCAGTGGGCGTTCAGGTTCTTTTTTTGATGAAAAAGCACAGAGTTGAGAATGGTATCAGTGTCACACGGGTTTATTTAGTTAAGAAGATAATGAAGACTGGTAAAAGTGTTTCTTGGCAGAAAGCGTGTGTGGTTGTGACCACCTTGTAGAAGTAGGGGGTGAAGATGAAGTGGGGGAGGAAGACAGGAGTTAGAGCAATTTGACTGCTATATAGATGGGTCTTTCTTCCTTTAGAAATATACTTATTGGAATTGCACCAGTATTTGCTGGATAAGCAGAAGAGCACTTCTGTCAGCAAGATAGGAAGCTGCTGCGCTTGATGGTTCATTTCTCCAGAATAGGGATTTTCTGTCAATGTGCACCCATTTATGTGCTGGCAGCCCAAAGCTTATTCTGCATTTCTAGGTGCGAATTCCATGCTCTAGTAGAAATGGTTGTTGATGAAACTGTAAAGTGGAATGTATTTCTACCACAATTGGTTGGGAAATATTTCACGTTTTGATATTTGTTCAGAGGTGTGTGGCTGAAAGAGGTATATTTAGAAAAAAAAAAACCCTCCAAAAAAATACGTAAGCCAAGAGGCTGTGCATATGTAACTTCACACTTGACTGCATTGGGTTGGTGCCAAGAATTTTTACTACTTTATTCTCTTTCTTTGTTCCTAAGAACTGAAAAGCACCAATATAAATATTCACCAGTTATTTCTAATGTTTTCCATGTGAGTCCACCTGCTTGCGAGAGGTGCATCTACCTGCAGTTCTGTTCTAGCAAAGGGACCCACTTGATTATCTTTTGGCTTGGATGCTGATCTTCTGGAGGAAGAAGTCACTTTTTCCCTCCAGATTGTTTATTAAACATAATGTGATTGCTTTATTGTATAGTAACTTTGAAACATCTGAAGAGCCAACTGTGTTAAATGCTTCAGAGGCACAAATGACTCATTTTTGTACCCTGAAGAACGTTTTCATCTTGCAGTTGTACAGGAGAGAAACAACAGAAGAAACGGGAGCAGCGTTGCTGCCAAGCAGCAATGTGGGAGCTAATGAGATGCCGATGTGTTTGGGTTGGGGGTTGTTTCTGGAGAAGGTGATGGAAAGTGAGTGTGATGAGGTTATAATAGTAGGAAGAGGAAGGAAACAAGTAGCAAAAGAAGTGGGAAAGGTAAGAGGAGCCTGACAGGATAGAAATGGTGAGGAAGCAGACATAAAGCTCAGAAATAGGCTGTGGTTCCTGATGTTTGCAAACTGGGAGGTGGCTGTTGCTGCCACTGTCTCTGTCATCTCCCTCCCTGTGCGTTAACAGTTGAGCGAAGTTACTGCTAGACAGCCCATTGCTGCACATTTTGGTCCTTAGACCAAAGCATGGGCTGCAGTACCTAGTGTTCATTGTCCTTCCTTAATTTCACCGGGACAGTCTCTCAAACTGGTTGAGCACATCTCTTCACAAACGAAGCTGTTATGAATAGTTTGAATTTAGTAGTAAGCCATTTTAAGTTTGCTTAGAAAAGTGCATGAGCTTTATATGTCACTAATATTTTAAGAGCCTAAAACACGATAGGAGCGGTTTTCCCTGTTGTTACTTTAGGTCAACTGATGTTTCAGAGATCTGTTCCTGTGTTCACACTAGAGTTGTGTGCTGTTTATTTCGGTAATGAAAGGAATAAGTTTGTGGAAGGTGAAGACTTTGATATATTTGCCCTCTGAAGTACATGGCTCTCCATCCCTGCCCGTACCAGAGCAGCTCATCAGGACAGCAACTGTGCCTGGGTACCTCCCTGCATCCCTGGGCTCAGTTTGGAGCCTGTGCCAGGCAGCCCAGATGTGATGTGCGGTTTTGCTCAGCAGCCAAACAAAATTAAACGTCCAGAAGCTGTCATGTCCATCAGCAAGCTAAAGCCTTTTGATGACCCTATTGCTCATCTTTGCTCCTTCCCCTCAAAAAAAATGTTTTTAACTTCAGTGTTGGTTTGATCCAGACCTTCCTATCGCATTATTGGCTCTCACTAAACAGGACATGACCTTCTGATAAATTTGACTTTGAGATTGGTGGCTTCCAGCTCTCCCTGCTCCCGGGGTCTGGCTGTTCGTTGCCAGCCCTGACTCATTCCCTTTAGGGCGAATGGATCTGTCAGAGGCTCCCTGCAGCGCTCCGCTCGCGCCCTGCCTGCAAAAGGCAGGTAGGGAGGCAGTGATGGCCCCTTTGCTTGCCAGACAGCTATTTCACGTTACTTCTGAATAAAAACACAGGCAGATAGTTATTGCCAGGGATGCTGCTGGCGGTTTGGATGCTGCCTGGTGGAATTGGAGCCGTTATTTAATTTTTGTGCAGGGGAAAAAAAAAATTCATTAAATCTAGAACTCACAGAAAAGTTTCCACAAATCAATTTGTGGGAAAACAGTTGTTCTAAAACAAGCAGTTCCTCTGCAGGTTTTGAGATTCAAACATTCCAGCATTAATGGGGAAAAAACATCCATATAATCTAGAACAAAATAATAGGTTTCAATAAATCTTATAGGGAGTTCTACTTGTGTGCTTTTAAAAGGGATTTCTACTATGAAGATATTGGTGAAAACATTATTCCAGCTCCCTGAATTATTTTTGTTAGCAATAGGGTCTACTAGACAAACAGTAAATATATTTTTATGATGAAAAATGGGAGATGGTGTATGTACCAACAAATATCAGCACGTGGTAGCAATAATCAGAGAAGCGGAAAGCTTGGAAATAAACAAACACACTGTCTCTGTTGGCACAGGGATAACCCTGGAGACTGCCAAGGCCAGAGCCTGCAAAAATAAGAAAGTATAATTAATTGTCCTTAAATGAACCTACTGAGCAAAAATAACCCTTTTTGAGTAAACTCTTAACTTTGCATTTTTTTTATATTAAAGCTTTTCCATGTGCCAAACTTTTTTTTTAAATTCTATAATGTGCTTATTTACATTTCTGTGCATGGTTAGTGTGAAGAATTAGCATACGGCATATAGCTGCATTGGACATCTGTGTTACTCTTGTGCTTTGACGCATTTCTAGCAGTAATACAGAATTATTTCTCAAAATGGCAGAGAAGTAATGTTTTGGAACAAAGTCTTGGTGGTGTTCGAGGGTCACTCAGCAGCTATCTATATTAAATCACTCCCTTGTTTTATTTAGAAAAGACTTTTTCTTCCTTCCAGTGGTTCCTATGCCTGTGTTGATGTAAAAAGCTCTCGTGACAAGAAAGAAAACTTATTTCCCTCCACCCTCCCACAAAGCTCTGTGCTGATGAACTTTATTGCTTACAGACTACTACATAAATGAGAGAGTTTCAATGAAATAAGTACTAAATTTCCTTTTGTGACTCAGTATGATTCCCAGTGGTTACTGACTTCAGGGTGACTTACAGATGTTTGGGACCTGGAGTGTGCAGGAAGCAACAGAAACGTTATCAATACATGATGTAAGTTTGGAGTGTATCCTGCTTGGAGAGTGTAATTCATGTCCAAATTTCTGAAAAGAGAACAAAGGGAGTGATTGGATTACATAGTGTATACAACAACTTACCTATAACATAGTATGGGGGATGGCAGAAAGATTGCTCATCAGGATTGGACTTCAGATACCATTTCCATTAAAGTTCAGGGGAAATGTAGAAGCAGTGCCTTTGTAAGTTTTTCTTAGTGTAGGTAATCTTTAAAGAACTGCAAATTGCAGAAATAATGTTGGAGTTAATCACAGGCAGAAATTTAGCCCCAGTCTTGGGAAGTATTGCAATATAGATCCAGAGTAAATATAAATAAAGTTATTTTGAGTGGATGGAAGAAATCTGGGAGTGATTAATGCTGAGATGTTTGAGAGGGCTGAGAATTGACAGCATATTTGCTTGGAACTCAATATAAATTCGAAAAGAAGCAAGTACACTAAAGGCAGAATATGCCACCTGCTGTGTGTGTAGGTTTGGTTTTTTTAAAAAATGTTTGTCTGGGATTTTTTTCTGTCTGGAATACTCCCCTCAGCCCTGAATATCAACTTATTCCTGAGAGTGACAAATTAAAGTATTGAGAGTACCTACAAGTGGCAATTTCTCCACTTTCTGAGCAAAGATTTACAATACCTAAATACATTTAGCTTCTGGACTTGTAACTGAGAATGCAGCTGTGAAAGGGAGAGCACCTCTCAGAGCAGGAAAGAAAGGGGAAGAAGGGAGAGTTATTTAATGTGCACTGAGAGTAATAGAATGAGATTAAAACAAGAGAATAATTTACTTTGAGCATTAGGAGAAATCTTATTGCAAACCCATGAGGTTGTAGATTTGTGTCCCAAAGGAAATGGTGGAAACCGTTGCCTGAGTTGTTTTAATTTAGACAGGACAAAATAATTGACTATCTTCTGTAGAGAGGAAAAAAGTACTGCACTCTGAGAGAACAAATTGAATAATCCACTGAGGGCTTTTTTTCCTCTAAATTTCTAACTTTCTTATAGTGCTGTTGAAGAGGGAAAGGAGGAGGTATACTAAGGAAAAAAAAAGAGGATGCTGTATTTAGCATGTGTAAGGATAACAAACTAATGCTTCTTAACTGTTTTTAATTCATCTGATTAAATATCTGTTGCATGTCTGTTAAATATCAGCAACATTATAGTCAAGATTGTATTGTGTCCCCCTTCAAATTCCTCCTCCACCCCCCCAATCTGTGTTCAGACCTGATCTAACCTGGGAGCAAATAGGGAGTGCAGTACTTAAACAAAAACCACCCCAACTACAAGTAGAGCGAGTTGTAGGTGCTAAAGTAATACATAATGTACAAGTTGGAGAGAGGAGGAGTGTTAAGCATTTGATGTCTTATTTCTGCATCAAAGTTCCCAACAGATTCCAGGTGAATTGCTGAAGCTTTGGCAGGTGAGCATGAGCTGTTACTTAAGGGCGGGGTATGAGTTGAGGCCTTGGATTTAAAGTCCAAAAAAGCTTTAGAAGTCCCATCTGGAGCTGAAATCAGTGCTGCTGTGTTTCCTGTGTGTTGTGGGATTGATGCAGATTCCTGATGACCCTGAAAATCCCTAGGTACTTCCAATGGGGAACATGGAGTTAATGTGGGCATCTTCCCTTAAGCCTCTCTTTAAGACCCTAAAATGGGAAGGGTTGAACAGTTCTGGGAGGTGGGGGGCATCTGCAAATGTTTATGAAGCAACAGAAATTCTATAGCTGTAGAGAAATTCAAGAGGAAATTAATAATTCTCTCTGTGGAGATCAGTTTGCATAGCATGCTGTAAATTATGCATAGGGCCACGGAGCTAACAATAAGAATAAAACAAAATATTGAATAGCTGCTCATTCGGTAAGTGCCATCCATCTTTTGCATGAAACAACAAAAGGTCCCATGGCAGAAAAGAGTATGTGGTCAGGCAATTCTTTAAGTCAAATCTACAAGAGGATAGATATAGGGTTTTATGGACAGCCTTCTGCCAGGGCAATTAATACCCTTCAGAAAGCTTGATTATCTTTTTTTTTTTTCATTGTTAACAATATTACTTTTTTTTAGTCTCTCTCTGTGATAAGGAAGCTCATCACCAGTAAGAGCCGGACAGTAATTTAGGGGCTTCTCTGTTTGATTGCATGAGCGTACCGGTGGGGAGATTTTGTCTGCTGCTTTGCAATCACGAGCGGGTCTGCATAACTGTGCAATACCCTGCCTCCTCTTTCTTTAAGTATCCCCCCAGAATAGGTAAAGTTAGGCATGTGAGCAGAAGTTTGGATACTTGGGCAGAGTGAGCTGTGCAAACAACTCCTCTGTGTGGTGATCGTGGAGGGTTGTGTGGAATTGTATTGCGGCTTAGACCTGACCTGAAAGCTGCCAGTTGGACTATAATGAATTGGGATTTGAGGTTTTGTGATTACTTGTTTATAAATGTTTACTACATGATGCTTCATGGTGTGCTCATTTTATATTCCTTGTTTGAATCAAAATCAGTGTCATGTATGCAATTAAGGTCATCCTGTGTTTTGTTCACTTTAACTGAAATAGTAGAGAGCTGGGTGGGGAAGCCAGTGCTGCTGTAACTAAATTGAATAATTGATCATTTGAATCCCATTAAAGAAAAAAAAGGAGGTGAGAAAGTGCTGTGTTATTTATCAGTGAACTTGAGGGAATTCATCTCTTCTGAAAACTAACTTCAATTCTGTTATTTTTTTATTGTTCTCAGTATATACATTATTGTAGTGCTAAGGAGAACAAATACTGAATTTCTTCACAACTTCATCTTTTCCTTTATATCCTCAGGCTTCTAATTAACTTTCCTTACTCTGCTCTTTTCTTTTGCTAGCCATATATAGTGGCCATTCATTCCTCCAGTGTCCAGTGTGTTTCCTGTAATGCCCGTCAATGCTGTTGGGTGATGTTCAAGGAATTAATTGCAGTGCAACAGCAGGTGTGTGTGGCTGTGTGCTCACAGCATATGCCTAACAAATATGTAGATCAGCTCCTGTTTTGAGGCTGTAAAGGTGAGTGGCTTTATTTAGGATTCCTCTCTAAATTCACCACTGCAACAACTCTTCTAAGAACAGTAAGAAGGTAAGGAAAATTCAGTGATTAAAAATATTTTAGTAGAGCTTCTTCTAAAAGGATTTTTCTTAGAGTTTTCTGTCTTAAAAACTAGACGCCATACGTGTTTGATAGATGGAAGGCAGCACTGAGGTGGCTTTATGCCGTGCTGTTGGTACAAGGAGGAAAGCTCTAGTGAAGAGGATCTTCTAGTGTTGTTGGGCTCCCATCAGCTCCTGGGTTGTGTTTTTCCCAGGGCTGGTCCTGAAGCTCATCCCAACCAGGCATGGGCACGATGCAAACCTGCCCGCTGCTGCTGCCTGTTTAAAGCATATTCTGCCCAGAATGCACACTGAGGGTCTCGATGTCATGAAACAAGCTTGTGACAGGTCATCAAAAGCTGGGAGAAGTGTGATGGGATTAATAAATTTGCTTCTTAATGCTATGGATTTAGTTTCTACTGACATATCTAATTCACGCAGGAAGGAAAGGCTTCCATTTTTCAGGATATCTGCTTGCGTCAGAAGGGTGAATTAGTTAATTGTTCAGAAATAGGTGGCACTTAAAATTTTTCTTCTATGGGAACTCACGACAAAACAGAAGTGTGGAAACTTAAACTACAGTTTATTGATAGTACATGTCCATACGACACAATAATGAAATAGCAGGAGGTAATGGGAGCAGAATCACAGATTCAAGCTGATATTTATATAGGACTTGACCTTGGCTCGCTCTTCTCCCTTCCTTCCACTTTAATGTTTTAAAAGAAAGTAAATACAGATGAAGAATTACTTGTTGTATTGAATACTGTTCCCCAGGATACCTCTCTTCAGATAATAACTTTGATGCCAAAGATGTTACAGAGGAGGAAAATGTTTATATTGCCATTTTATAGCAAGGCGAATAGAGTACAAGAACATTATCTGTAATATATGTATAATTACACAAGGGAAATGATTTAAAGAAAATGTATTCCGAGATGAACATGAATCAAGGTCTTCCCCTCCCCCAGTCCTTTATGATACTTCACTGTTAATTAATCTTTTAGAAGTAAGTATATTGCAGCCCTCTGCACTCTCTGTCCTCCTGGTCTTCCAGGAGAACTGACGAGCTCTGACTCGCTGTGCTCGTGTTTTGTCATCTCACAGGTGAAAATGCAAACCTTGCCCTTTTTAGCTAACTTTAGCTTTCCGTGATGACAAAGCAGCCTACTGAATGTTGTACTGAAGTCATGCAAATTGTGAGAGAAGCTGGCTCCCTTCATAGTACTTTTTATACTCACAGGAATTTCTGCTTTGAGAGACACTCAGGCAGGGAATAGATTAATATTTTGGAATGCTTAGATCGGGGATTTGGGATTTAGAGGCTCAGGTCTTCTGTTCCAACTCTTGTCCCCATCTTGTTTTATAACCCTGGGCAAGTGAATTTTTCCATGTCTCAATTAAGTCTATTGTAAATGGCATATATGTTTCCTTTCTATCTCACTGGAGTCTGGGGAAGCTTAATTAGCACTTGTGAAATACTTTGAGATCTCCTGATGGAAAGCAGTATGAGTGCAGTGTGCTTTGAGGCTGGCTCCCCTCTCATTCCCAATACTTTTAAATGATACCTCCTCTAGAAGGTTTTGTAAGGTCTTGACTGCCATCCATGAACACACATTGAATGAAATCAGTACAGCTATGTGCTTTTTTTCACTTTGCAAAAGTTTCTTATGAATGCCAAGTCACGCAGAGTTCTCTCTCGCAGGAAGAGATACCAGTCCTCTACTAACCAGTTGAAATGAGAACTGGTGCTTCCACCACTGTGTGTAAAGGCGGGGAGAAAAAAACAGCCGTCTTGCAGAATTTATTTTAGAGTATGATAGTTTTGTGTCTTAAACTCTTCTGCTCTTGTTGCCCCTTGTAGCCAAAGCATAGAGGTCAGGGTTAGAAATGAAACTGCTTTCACTGTAGATACCCGTGTGCCAGACAGGCAAGATAAATAATGGTTTATCTTGGGGTTGGTGGGAGAAGGTGGCTGTAATTGTCTTTGGGGAGCTCCTTTGGGTTAGGGACTGTGTGCAGGCTTTTTAACAAGAGAAATCGAAGAGGTTTACTGGGGAATGTGGATGTCTTGTTCCCTTAGAATGAGTTTTGTGCTTCCTCAGGCAAAAGCGAACTCCTGTAAGTGAGCCCCTGACCCAAGGGCATACCCATGTGCACTGCTCATGCTCCTTTTCTCCTTGCAGCTGGTCACACTTGTGTTATAAGCAGCCTCAGGGAGTCTTGTGTATTAGACCAGTGCCTGAACAAGCAGTGGAGCCACAGCCACGTTGCTTTTTGCAGGGAAATGCCTGGGGATTTCTCCATTGTAAGTGGATTCTGGAACCTGCCTTTTCAGAGGGTGCTCTATGGCAGGTGACGGATACGTCCAGGCAGGGCAGACATTGATTTTCACACAGCTGACAAGTATTCTCTTTAAGAAAGACGGTGTGATAGCAAATACACAAATGCTGGGAAGTGAAAGAGGTTTAGGGTTTTTTCCATTTGAGAGGTTGTTAAGAATTGATTTTGAGGTGAGACCATGTTTTTCATTTGTGACTGACTTATGTCTATGTTATAGTAGAGAAGAAGTTAAATGCGTTTCTTTTGGGACTGGGGGCACTTATAATGGACCCAGGTCATTCTTTTTGATTTTGTCATACAGTGACAGGCTTGTGAGGGGTGAAGCACAATGCTATGCAGATAAGTTGTTGGTTTTTCCTTGTGAGTAAACAAAGCATTTAATCTGACTTCTGAACCTCCTTCCCCAACCCGTTCTTTCCGCCAAATCAGCCAGAAGTAGTTCCTCTTATCTTTATCATATGTGCTTTATTGAACAGTGAAGATGCCTCCAGTTTAAAACAGCCTAAAAGGGTACTTTCCACCTTCTTGATCAAGCATATGTAGAGAGCTATGCAACTGTTAAACAGTATTGATGTTGGAACTGAGCTGCGGAATGGTTGAGGTGAGGCAGGACCTCTGGAGATGGTCTGATCCAACATCTGCTGAACACAGGATCACCACCTCCAGCTGGTTACTCACGGCTGAGTTCAGGTGGGTTTTGAATGTATCTAAAGATGGAGACTCACAGCCTCTCTGGGCAACTTGTTCCAGTGTTTGAGCACCTTCACAGTGGAAAAAATTTTATTCTAAAATTTAAATGGACCTTCTTGTATTTCAATTCATGGCCTTTCATTGGATGCCACAGAGGATTCTGGCTCTGTCTTCTTTACTGCTTCCCGTCAGGTATTTATAGACAGTGATAAGATCCCTGTGAGCCTTCAGGAGGCTGAGCTTTTCCAACCCTGCCTTGTACGTCGCATATTCCGATCCCTCAAACATCTTTGTGACCTTTTTCTGGATTTGCACCAGTACATCCATGTCTGTCTGTAATACTTGTGTCTGGGCGCAATGTGCACACACATTTTCACTCTCTCTGCTCTGGATTTGCACGTATTAAAAATACACAGCCTGTGTATTTTCACATGTATATCTATTTTAGGATTTTATTTGGAGATAGCTGATACGTAGGGCAGGATTTCCCAGGTGGTTCTGGTTTGATTAAATTTCAGTTTGTGCTTCATCAAATATTTGGCTTTGAATAAATTGGTATATTACCTCATCCTGATTTAGTGTCTCAGTGCTGTCCGCTAGTTACACAAGGGTAATAATCAGTATGTCAGTTGCTGTTCTTTTCATTTAAGGAAAATCATACTAATTCTTTTTTGAGACAATGTACAGGAGGGGAGAGGGATTTGCAGGTGAAATACTTGACCTACCTAAAGTGTTTTCTGATAAAAGCTGAGACTTTAAGGCATCTTGAACGACTTGGGTCTTTCGGAGACCTGAAAAGGCTGCTAGGACTCAGACCTCCTAAAAATCTGGAAGCATCCCCACTGTTTAGGTGGCCTGGCTTTGTAGAACTGAACTTAGAGTGTGTTCAAATTCTGTAAATCAGAAAAGAAAGGCAGTTTATTCTCTCTTAAGGTATGTTAAATGAGGTGTTCGTGTTTGTCCTGGTTTGAGGTAAAACAGAACCAATTTTCACTTAAACCCTTTTATTGGCAGCGGTGCCACAAAGTAATGTTGCTTATTTGATACCTCCAAGACTGTAGGAAAATCCTTTCTCTGCCAGCACTGTATTTTAAACTTATTTTTGCATTTGTTCACATCTTAAGTACAACAGCATAACAGTCTTTGTAGGAAAAAGAGGAGGGCTGTTTGTTTCATTGTTGGAATTAAACATGATTAGAGAAAGCTCTCTGAAGATTTCTGGTCTGTATTGTGGATATGGAGCTGTCTGCCCAAACCTGTTGCAGCCTTATCTGACTGAGGGTTGTTTGCTCTATGTCCATGCGTGGCTCCATTGGCACTTCTAGTTCCCGTTACAGGATTGATAGTACCGCTGCTCTGCCTGCTCAGACCAGTCTTATTACATTTAATGATTTGCAAAATATGACTTTGAAAACCTGCTTGCAGCAGTCTGTAAACTGCAAGCACTCCAAGTAGTCTGTGAAACACATTTAATAGTATTTTAAATGCATGCATTAAACAAGGTAGGAGAAGGCTCCCCAGGACAGGCCTCTGCTTTAAGTTCCTGCTGCTTCAGTGAGGAAAGGTATAGCCATTTATGTAGACTTCTTGGATGTGACACGAGATCAATAGACTCTCTTCACCCAAGTCTGATTGAATTCCTGGTTTGTGATGACTCTTGTCTGGATCAGCTGATTGCAATGGTTGTACGGGCCCCTCTCTGGCTGTAGAAAGGCTTCAGTTAGTCTGAGTGCTCACAAGGTAATAGCCACCACCAGACCAGAGCTGGACTCGGGAACGTCTTTAAAAGACGTGAGATTTCTCAGATAATGGATGTTTCCCAGTCATAATGTCCCATCTTCTACTCAAAACTGGAGAACTCCACAACATCAGCCCAAATCCTGGGAACTTCATACCAATCTGGGCAGAGAAGGGAACAAACCCCCAGTGTTGGATGTGACCCTGGCTAGCATAAGGATCTGTAAATGTGCACACATCTTGCTCCTTCCTTATGGCCCATCACACCAATCTTTGGGAGATGGTAACCTGTTAATAAAGGGCTATAGGTGGATCTCCTGCATTAAACTTTGTTTTCATAACACTGATCTTTTGTGGTCTCGCACAACTGAGCTGGCTGGTGCTTCCAGCTGGCTGAGGTGGCTGGGCTGGCTGCTCAGCATGGCCTTGAGCAGAAGAGACCTGTCCATGTTGCAAAATGCTGAGCTCAGCAGCCTGTTAAGGTAACTGCAGCCCTTCCAACCTGACTTGTGGATCAAGCGAACTGTCTTCAGATTGGGTCATTGACCAACAGAGTTTCCCTCTATGTCAGAAAACCCACAAATGCCTGTGTAGTAATATCCTCACATCAAGTCACCAGTAATATTGGCTGTTAGTCTTGTTTAGGAGCAATGAAAAGGAAGGACAGTAGCAAAGAAGTACAGGTTGGAAAGTGCAAGGGAATTTGAGAAGCTCAGGAGGAAGGAGGAGTGAACAAATAAAGTAGTGAGAGAGAATTGGTCTGTGCTGAGCCCAGGCAAATATGTAAGCGGATGTAAAAAAGGGACTGCTCTCTTTTCAGAGCATCCCCGGCCATGCTCTGCTCTGTGCCTTCCTGAAGAACCTGCTGCCAGGTGCAGGAAAGTGAGGACTTCTTAATCCTTAAGAAACTGTGGGAGGACCTGGGCTTCTGTTAGTCTGCTTGGTGACTTGTTCCATAGATTTAAGAGTTCTCCCTGCAAAGACATGCTGCAAGAAGTGGTTTTTCCAGCCTTGAAAGAAAATTCCTCAGTGGAAGATGGGAGAGGGAAATAAAGGTAGTGCTGAGTAGGTCTCTCTCTTCTGAATGTGTGCTGAAAGCTGCCCTGGTTTTGTACTTCGTGTTTTGAGCACTGTTTGGGTGGGAGGAGGATATCAGCCACGCTGATAAATGGCCCAAGACTGAATTACTCTGTAAAGTCATTTCAGGGAGTCCCTAGATGTGATGGTTGGTAAGAGGAAGGAGGCAGATGGAAAATCAAAAATTAGAGTAGTACAGCAAGAATGGGAAAAAAGCGATGTGGGGGAATGTTTTGGGTCAGCTGAAAACGGGTAACTCTTATTCCTGCCTCTTCTGTGATTCTGGGTATTCTGAGTTATTTGGAAAAAGCCTAGTTCCTTTGGCCCCTACTCTGAGGGCAAGTGCTCCAGCCCTGACTGTTCTGATGGCTCTGCTGTGCTCCCTTTTCCCTGTCCTCCAGTCCCTCCCTTACCTGAGGCTGTAACCTCCATCCTAGTTCAGATGGATCCTGGTCAGCATGGCAAATCTGCTGGCAGAGATGCTCTTGCTTTCTCTGTCAGACGGATGCTGTCTCTGGCTCCTGGTCCTCAGCCCTTGGAGGGTCCTGGGGGTGTAAGAGCCAGAGCTCTGCCTGGGACACCAGCTGTGCAGCTGTGTTCAATGGAACTGCAACCAATATTTCTGCCCAGTGGGATGCTGAGATCTCATTACAACAGTATTCCTGAAAACTAAACCTGAAAAGGAGCTGTGATACCAGGTAGTTACCAAAGGCTGTAATGTGTCTTCTAGTAAGTTGGTATTTCAGGGTTCTAGTTTCAAAACCTCTTAAGATAGTTTTGGATTTTTTTTTTTGTCTTTAATGCAGAATCCAGACCTGTGTTGCCTTGTTTAATGTCCTGATTATGTCCTACCACTGAATTTTTAACTAAATCTATATTTAAAAACTGACTGTTAAATAAATGCATCTTGCTTGATTTCTTGTCTGCTCTGAAGAATTTTAACATCTCCTGTACAGAACCATATTCCCTTAAACACGCTTATGGTAGTAAAGCAGCTGATAAAACAAACTTTTTGGAGGGGGTGGGAAGACAGGAAAAAAAACCTGTGACTTTTACTGTAGTCTTGGAGAATTGCTTAATTTTTCTGTTGGAAACTCAAGTTTTACACTATAGGAGGTTGAAACTGAGTTTGTTTTACTGCTGAGAAAAATCTTGATCGATACTCAATACTTGTTGAGGAGCTTTCTTTAGCAGAGAACGTGGAAACTTCTTGCTTCAATTCAGAGCAAAACATTACTTTGCACCGAACAATTAAAATCTATTGATTTTTTTAACTTGGAGGTATTAAAGTAAGGAAGTTAATGCCAGCTTCTAAATTGCTTTCTCTTAGTGCTGCTTTGTCATACAGATAAAGCCTTGCATATATAGAAGGCTACTCTTCTTTTTTTCTTTTTCTCCCCCACCTTCCTCCAAATCTCTTAAAACGTCTGGGCTGAACGGTAGGGCTGAACAGACTGGTGCTTGTCAGAGTCGCTAATGGGTGCCTGTTTGCATACGCAGAAATATTTCTGAATTTGATAGTAAGAGAATTGCTTCTGTGAAGCCTCAGCTGGCTTTAGGAATCTGATGAACTCTGAAAGTAAGTTCTGTCATGTTTCTCTGCTCCATACACATCCTATCCCAGCCACATGTATTTTCTACTGTGGCAAAAAATATACCAAGCTGTAAATTTTATCCCGAATCAGAGGTTGAGTCAAGTGATGCTCTTGGGGTTCCTATTTTGAACTGAACGATATTAATCTGCACAAAAAGTCGCCACACAAATTAGTGATTCCTGCTGAGAAAACAGAGCTGGGAATAGCCCCCCTGCTCCTACAAAGCTGTGTGGCCTTCTGAAATAAGTTCTTGTATGTCCTCAAAAAGTGAAACGATTTGAAGAGGATTTTTGGTTTAGGGTTGATTTCCTCTCTGCCCCCGCCCCCTATTTTTAAGGCTTAAAACTGAAAATGATGCAGCTGCTTGTATTTCAAACAGATGGCACTCCCGTGTTTTGACTCTTTAACACTGCAGACAGGTTTTCTGTATCTTCATTTTGCACCCATGAAGGTTCGAGAGTGTGTGTGTGCATATACATATGTGCACATAGTCTAATGCAGAAGAGGGGACAGAGGCTTCTGGGGGAGGTCTTGAAGAGAGTTCTCAGAATTCTAACAAAGCTGCAAAGTTAATTAGTAATCCCATAAGTATTTGTTTTTAACTTATTTGCTATTAATTATTGAAGATAAATTACAGTGCTAAAAAAGAGTCTGTGGAAAAATTTTGACTTGCATATATGGGCCAAAGTGTCTTTTCAGGTATGGTAATTTCTAGTAAAGTGAGAAGGAAGTTTAAGAAAAGGCTTGAGGCGTGGGGAGAGTTGGTAGATTAATTTTGAGACTTAAAAAAAAAATAATCTATGTTTCTGATCTATCTTGCTTTCATTGGTGCTGCTCACAGATAAAACACAAACAGCTGAATTCTGGATGTGACTTCAGCCATATAGAGGAGGTGCAAAGGCATTCTTTGAATTTATTTAAAGGTTTGCATGTTAACAACTGAGGAGCTGTGCTCAAGGGGCTGCTTGAAAGCTCATCACAGTACGTGGAAAGGCTCCTGTTGACTTGTTGCTGACCCACAACCATTCCCTACTTGCAGCTTTTGTTGGAACAGACGAGTCCCAGCAATTTTTGAGTCATCTTTCTTCTTGTGATCTTCTTTTGTGAGCATGATATCTCTGTTTGCAGACTTTAGACAGGGTTATTACCACCAGTTCAGCTGATAGACCAAGCATTCCTGGGAGGTGAAGGTGCTTAGTCCAAGTCCCAACAGGGAGAGAGACTTTATGCCGCTTTGATTGCAAATCCTCAGACTGTCAATATTTGGTGGTTCTACTTCTCATCTGTTGGAATATTGCCCTTCTCAGAAAAGCAAACATTTGCTCTTCCCTCGTTTCAATATTGGGCTGTGAGAGAAAGGTGGTGATTACTGCTTCATACCAAGTCCCTAAAATGCATCTAACTGCTGCTGGTTTCTTTTTAAATGCCAACTTGTTTTTCTGCTTGGATTGCTGAAAATAATGTGTGTGTGTGTGTAACAGCTCACTAACATATGCAGATGGAGGCACTGACTAACTGTGAGGGTTTGGGAGTAGCTTGGCCCAGTATTAAAAGGATTAATCATATATGTGAAGCTATGCATGTAGTTTTACTTTTGCTGAATATAAAGCTTATCTGGCACCTACAGTATTATATTTGGGCCGATGTCCAAAAATAAAAAATGGTCAATAACGATTGCAAGCTACCCTGGCAAGGAACCAATTATCCCATTCTGTTTCCATCCCTCTGTGCACATGTCAATAAATAATCACTCAGCCATGATCCTAATCAACGCTCTCTCCGATTAAACATATGTGTCCTGAAAAGCTTCTAAACTGTAAGTGGTGACAAACATCAAAATGCCTTTACTCGTTTGTATTTCTTTCGATCTGTTAAAATACCTATTAAGGCCTTAAGTTGTTTGACCACACAACGTACACTGTGGAAAATCAGTTACACGTTGCAGGGACTGATCCATATTTGACACACAAATACCCATGCACTGTATGAACTCTGCAAGAGCTCTAGGAAAGTGTCTCAACACTAAACAATGGGATGCTGCGCCGCAAGTAACTGCATTTCCGTGCGTTTTTTAGAACTGTTAAACTTTGGAAGTTGTACAAAGTGACTTTGTAGTTGTTCTTGTTTGCGGGAAGATTTATAATAAGCTGTTCTGCATGCAAATTATGCATCCTCAAGACTTTAAGATAAATCCAAGATTAAAAGAATTACTTTATAAACAGTAGATACAGTCAGTAATAGCTGTTGATAGGCATGAGTGATTTTTAAAGACTGTGGGGTGATTTTAGTGTTGTGGAAGGCAGCATCGCCTGAAGATTCCCTAGCCCACAGCCATGCTGTGCTTGAAAATAATGATCACTTCAGCACTTTGGTCCATACCAGGACTACAGCAGGCAGCATCAAATTGGTTCTTGGACTCTGCAAAAGAGAGCACTTCAAAACAAAGGTGGTATTTGTGTTTCTCCGAGTGCTTGCCCTGTACTACTGGAAAAAAAGTGGTTGTAGAGAGAAATGTGGCAACAATAGTGTGGGTGTTTCTGGGGACACTCTGCACTGTCAGTGTTCACAGTTGCTGTAAATCTCGTGTCATGATGTCAATTGTTGTGTGATGCATCTTTAATTTTGATGATGTGTTTTCCTTTGAATGATCAAGAGTTTTAGTCCTTTTAGTTTAGGAGTCTACATGTGGATGTTGGAACAGTGGTGCAGGAATCACAGCTGGACTAAGAGACTGAGGGTTTGTAGGCAGAGAATGAGGTTTGCCAGAAGCACAGTTTAATGTTAAATGTAAATGCAGGGCTGCAGATGGCATCCTCAGGTTTAGAGCGTGTGAATTTGAGCTGTTGCTGAGATAGTTTTGAATTGTCTTCCTGCGTGGAGAAGCTGAAGCTGCACAAATTGGACCTTGGGTTTTCCTTTGTTTTGAGGAGAACAGATTGCTCGTTTTATAACTGACAGCATTTTGCACTGAATAAAGGACAAGTTCTTACAAAGTTACAGGTGCAAGGTGCCTCGGCTGCAACACTTTTTTTGTCTTGCTGTTTTGTTTACCTGATCCCAGCCACGTTGTATTTCATGCATCAGTAATCACTTAATTTGTAATGATCTTGCACTTCCATGAACTTTCAGTGCCTGGTGTTGTACTGAACAAAATTTCTTTTTTTTTTTAAAAAAAAAGGCTAAATAGTAGTATTCTACCTATTAGCATTTGTTCAGTTTAATGTCTCATTTTTTTCAGTCCTTGCTCCAAGTGTTAGCAACTGGCTCATCACTGTCCCATCTGCATTTTAGTACAGTATGAGCTATAACACCACCAATTTTGTCAAAATATCATTACTTCAAATATAAAAGTTTTTATTCATCCCAAGGAAAAGCTTACAACACTTCAAAACTAGTAAAATCCTTTTCTCTGCTGCAACAAAACCTTAGCTGTTGATGTTTATTTTGCTGTTTTTCCTGGTGCTTATGTAAATGAGGCACATCCATATAAATCAATTATTTGAGATTCTGTAATGTACGAACTACCATGGTTTAAAAATGGGGGGATGAAGATAAGGTTTCTATTGCAGATTTTCTAGCCTAACATCCCTGAATGTTCATTGGGCTGTTATTTTTGAAGATCATTTGCTGCAAAAGACAGTTGTGTTTAGACCTTGATCGTAGTTTTAGCTCTAAAGATCTGCCTGCTTGACTTCAGTGGGAGTGGACTTGAATATGTAAATTTTATGCAAAGAAAATAATATTTATCAAATGGTTCTTTCAAAGATCCTTCTGTGTATAGTGCTTCCTCTGATGCTCTGTTTTGGGGACTTCCCAGGGTGGTGTTTTTTTTTTTTTTCCTTAATTCATCTGGAGCTTCTGCCTGTGGTAGAATTCGAGGTTGTTTGGGCATAATGTGGCTATTTCCAAATAGATTGCAGCCTGGTCAGAGTTGCAAGACTCTTTGATCGTATATATTATGCATACAAAATGCATGTTGTCTAGAGCTTCTCGGACGCATTAAACATGTGGCAAAGGTGCTGTTCGAGTAGCATTGCCAATGCATGGTCAATCCAGTGCACTTGTGAGGCTTTAGACCTACTGTTTGTGCCCGACACAGCCCAGGTCATGACACACTTGCCCACTCTTCTCTGAAGCTGCGTAACATCAACTTCCATAAAACTTGTACAACTGCACTGAGGGAGTTTTGGAGGGGACCATATGCTGGATCCATATGAAGGAACCAGAGTTCCAACATCTTCTTGAATGTGAGGCACAGTTGAATTCCATCGAGGAAGGAAAAAATACATTTAAAATATATACTCCTTTAGAGAGAAATATGTTTTCTGTGCCTGAAGTCTAAAAACTGGTGTTCAAGTTTGACTTCAGTGCACAGTTGTTTCCCCTCTCACAGAAGGGATGTGCAAGGTCACGGATGTCACATGACAAGTATTAATTCCTTAATATACCAAGAACTGATTCAATTACTGCTGTGTCACTTCTATAGTAAAGAACTTCTATATAACAGAATTTGAGAAAAATAATTTGTAAAACTAATGTTCACGTAAGAAGTTGGAGGGTTGGTTCCTGTTGAACTACTAAACTATTTGAAAATAGTTTAGTATTTCAACAGGAGTTGTTTTCAAACTAACGTTGTCTTTGGTTAAGCAAAATGTCTAAATAGTAATTAAAGCCCCCTCTGTATTTCATAAAAGCATAAAGCATTTTCATATATTGTCATTCAGAGCCTGAATTTTCTAAACCAGATACTGACTGCGGTTTGGAATAGAGTTCACTGGCCGTGCTATGAAACTAGGGAAACCTTGTGAACTTCAGGATTTTATCCACTCTAAATAGGTAGAGGCCTCACTAAAAGTAATTCATGTATGTTGAGTGTGTGTCCAGAGGCTCATGTAAAAAAACACTCAGAAAACTTAACTTTGATTACTTTGGGGCAAGTTAATAGCAGTTGTCACCACACTGAACATGGAAAATTGCATAATATGAACATCCTCTGAGCCAAAGGAAACTTGGCTGTAGATGACACAATCAATAGAAAAAGAAATATGAACAGATCAATATTTTCAGATGGCTCTTCTGATTTGGAGAGAGGCACAGCATTGATTTGTAAAATAAGAGTATGGATGCAGCAGTTAAAATACACTGTGTGTACATGCATTAGATAATAAAATAACGTGAAATGCCCTCAGCCTCAATCAAAGGCAGATAGTAACTCGTCAAACAGTAGCACGTGTCCCCTCTGAAGCAGAAGGCTATGAAGCATGCAAATGAACACTGGAGCAGTGCAGAATGAACTGTCCATGAGAGAGAAAAATAAAGCCCAAAGATGTTCTTCGTTAATCAGGAAGATAAATGTTCCTTGCTCTGCGTTGGGTAGTTGTCCTGCACGATGCCAAGTGAGAATTAAAAATGCTAAAGGATCATAGCAAAGCAAAAAGCAGCATCTGTGGACATCTCAAAACTTTTCACCAGCAAATTTAGGCAACTGTTTTGGGACCTATTCAACATATCAAATCAGGAAAACTCAGCCTTCTCTCCTGATGTATCCTGCATCTTGCCAACATAGATGTACAGAGGGAAGAGCTGACTTCAACTGGGACTCATTGATGTGCCAGAATTCCTTTGGTTTTTTTTATTTTGTTCTTAGATTCATTTTATTTATAGCCGAGATGGTGCACCCTCTCCTAGCCTCAGTTCCCTACATGGGCACCAGTGTTGTGGGGCCAGATCTTGCATGTGATTCCACTGTTAGCAGTGGATGAAGTGGGGAAATCCAACAAGACTGCAGAAATAGATGAGGTCCAAATGATATTCCTGTAATAAACCGCACCAAGCCCCTATAGCTGAATGTGAAAAAGATCTTGACATCGCCCAAATCATAGAATCATTGTATTATTTAAAAAACAAACCTGTGTTCTACGAAACATCAGTGCCCCTTCCTCACATCCTTGTACACTGACTTTAACTATTGCCATGTTTCTAGATATGCATATCAGTTTTAACATGTCATAGGTTACACTGCTTCAGGTTTGCGTATGTCCTGAGCTAAACTAGATGGGTTTTGGGGGGAGCGGGCAGGTTAACATGTGCAAAGGCAAGTTATGAACTACCTTATAAATTTCCTGCTCTGATCACACGATTGAAATTGGGTATCTGGGACCCATGTGATATGGCACATCACAGAATCGCTCAGAATTGAATATTGATCTGCAGGTTTTCTGGCAGTCTTCTTTGCAGGTGGGCACTGGCGATTAAGAACCATACACGCAGTGGTGATGTTTAGTGTTAAAGTTTCTTTCTTTCACTTGTGGTGTTTTGAGCTGAGCGTGTTCTTCACTTGCTTTGGGGAAAATTTATAATATCAGTGAGAATCAAAAGCTGCAGCTTTGTTCTCAGATGGCTTTGGTGCAGTGGTGGAGAGAATGACTTCTTTAAAGGGCAAATTTTGGGAGTGTTTTCCTCTGTCAGAAAAGAGTCTAGATAGTGACTGCAGATGTGTACACTCCACACATGTATGTTCTGCTATGGAATCATAGAATTGTTAGTTGGAAGGAACTTCAAAGATCGAGTTCCAGCTCCTTGCCCTGGGCAGGGACACCTCACACCAGACCCTGTTGCTAAAAGCCCCATCCAGTATGTCTCTATTAGAGGGGGAGGAAAAAAACTCCAGATGCCAAAATCATACGGACATGAAGTCTTCCTTGTCCAACCATGTAAGATCAGCCCATATGCAGGTTTAGAAGTTGTACAAGGTAATCATTGTCATTATCGTTATAACTTAATACAACTTAACAAGATAAGCTCCGCATTGGGCTTCTGAGTGACCTCCTCTGTGCAGGCAGAAAAGAAACTTCATAACACTTTGAAAAGGTGAGAAGCAGCCCATTGCTGCAGTCTGTGCAAAGCAAATCCCTGTGTGAAGTCCCCATGAGACTTCCTTGAACCTGAACAGAAACTGTACTTGAGGATTTAGAACCCTCTATGCCTATGTTGATATGATCAGGAAAGCTAAAACCAAAATAATCCCTCCAAAACAACTTCCAAATAAGCAGTTTTAGTTTTTCAGCCTTGCTTTATATCTAAATGATACGTTGTCAAAGATAACGTTGTTGAGAGATGTTGAAATATTTTAAAAATGTTATTGAATTAAAGTGCAAGCAAGATCCAGCCCAAGCCATTCTGTAAGTATCTTATTATTAAAGGCTCAGAGATGTTTCTCTTAGCAAATTTAAAATAATCATTAGAATCCTTCAGCAGATTGCTGTTAATTGGATTGAGAATTAAACAGCTTTGTATGAGTGCAAAGTTAATTAATAGCTCATTACTTTTTAATAAGGCAAATTCATTTAGAAATAAAAGAGATGCTATAGAGTTTACCACATATTTGATATGAGATTGGGAATATCAGCCATTCTTTTTGTGGGAGAAAAGATTTATAATGAAGTCGCAAAGGTTGGCTGGTGGTGGGGGGAAACGGAAAGGAATAGAGTTGATTTCCAGGCTCTGGAAGGGTTCAGCCCCTGAGATGCCCTGGGGGTTCCTGCTGCCCCACAGCAGCACAAGGCAGGTCTCCAAACCCTCTCTGCTGATGGTGGCTTGGTGCTGTGGAAAGGTGAGGCACTGCAGAGTGATGACGGGAGGCTAAGAAGCCCAAAAGCATTGTATAGATAAGTTAGATATTTGGGAAAAAGGCATCCTTTTTCAAAAGTGCCTCCTATGTATGGGAATGTTTGTGGCTTTTTTTTTCTTCCTTGGCAAGTATTAATCTTTCCCAATCTCCTCACCAGAACGAGCTCACTTTCTCTATGGCTTACTTCTTCCTCATCTCTGTCCTCTGCCTGTTTCTATCTGCAGACAGGCTCTTGTTTCTATGACTTTTCCTAATCCATTAAGCTGTACATATATCTCTCATGTCTCAAATGTGCCAGTTCAGCTTCATACCAGCAAACTGGGGGGAAAGGACCTGCACCTCGATCCTTCTTGTGTCTCCGGCTGCTTTTATTTATGCCTCGTAAGCTGTGCTGGGGAGATGTTTTTTGTACTGGCAATCCTGAAGGAGGCCTGGAAAGAGGCTAGGCTGGCCCTGGTTCCCGAATATCGGAGACAGAGGTGATGCCTTCACCATGTAGTAGGTCTGGAAATGGTGCAGTTCTTGCTCTCTGTGAGCACTGTGCTCTTACAGCAGGCTGCTTAATTGAGCAACACCTCAAATCGCAGCAAGTGAAACACCTTCTGAAAGTTTAATCTTTGTCAACACTTACCTTTACTGGGTATTAAATAAGTTTTTATGGAAGAGATCGTGTTGGTCTTGTCAAAGGCCTGTTATTTCAGTCACTGTGGCTTTATGCATGAACTGTTTTTTTTTTTTAATTCTTTATTAATTGAGTTCTGTGTCAGCTGCTCAATTATTTTACCTGGGATTGATGCCAAGCTGACAATTCTATAGTTGGACAGGTCATGTAATTTGCCCTTTAAAAACACATCAGTAAAAAAAACCCCGAACTCTACTGCACATCTCCTCTAGGTGGTCATAGTTCCTGCTTTTTACTCAGTAAATAAAAGTAATTCACGTAATTTCTTTATCCCACCACCCCCCCACATCACACAGACCCTAGAGGGGCATTTCTCAAGTTCTTGTGTTTTAGCATTACATTTCTTTTCTGTTTCTCTATTTGCAGGGGTGACAATACGTGACAGGTATTTTCATGTGAAGGGAAAGAATTAAAAATTGTCACTTCTCTGTATGCGTAGTTCCAGAAATCTGTGGGGTTTTTGTTCCTCTCTATTTTCTTCCTTGACTGCAGTTAGCAAAGTGATTTCTGATCATATTGAAATATGACTAATGTTTTGTGCCATTTATTAAACTTGCTTCTTTTTAAAAATTGGGTTTGTTTTCCCCTTTTTCCCCGCTCCCAAGGGAAGTCAAGATATGATCCCCACCTGCTTTCCTCCTTTCCACCTTTTTTCTCCCCTATAAAATACAACTGATGCAATAGAACTTGGCCAAGTGCAAAGCCTATTATGATGGTTGTAAAGAAATCTCAATTGCTTCTTGATACCTTGGAAGGTAAGGAAACCCCCTTTCCATTCCCTTGCCCCAGCCAACCCTCCCGGTTCATGCTGAGCAGGATCTGGCCATGCAGCAACAGCAGCCAGATGGTTAACAAGTCGCTTTTGCAAGCGGTAACTGGAAATGAATAAAGAGTGCAAGCTCATTACTCTTATGGCTTCTTGAATTGCAACTTTTGGGAAGAGGTAGGAGATTTGAGACATGCATTAAAAAAAAAATCAAGATGGTACCAAGTGTAAAAGCTGGGGGGGCCTCATTCAGCGTCTTTAGGGAGTGCTACAACTCCAGATAAAAGCTCAGCATTAGCAGTAGCTATTTTTAGAGTAAGAACAAGGAAAGTAATTTAAATATTAAGAAGCAGTTTTGTTCCTGAATCAAATAAAGCTTCTCTAGAATCCCCCCGTGATTTGGTGTGTCAGTTAAGGAGATCTATGAATTGATAAATACCTGACCGTGCATTTCTGACTCTCTCCATCACTTCTAATCCTGAGGATTCGCTGTGCTATAGGGATATAACGTGTATGTGGATCCATCTCTGTGCTGGCCTCGAAGGTCTCCAGCGATCAGTGGTTTGTCGTTTGAAATCTCGGCTTTAAAAAAAAAATAATAAAAAAATCAGAAAGAGCTTGAAGCCATTTACCGTCCCACCCCATTGTTTGTCTGCTACTAACGTTTTGAGAAGCGTTATAGAAATCACTGAGCTAGAAATGTAGTTAAGGATTTCCAGTATTACCTGGAGAGAAGGGAAGGGGGGAAATGCCCCAAACCCCTCTGGACTCATTTAGAAATAATTAGGTCAGAACAAATGCCTGAACCACACAGCTGATTTTTCAGCTGTTTCTAGGCTATGAGGACTTATTTCCAGGACAGAGCACCCTGTTCCTAGGAGTTTTCTCATCTGATTTGGAGTGTTAAGGTGAAGTGATCATCACTGTATCAGCGATCCCAGCCAAAACTTTGTGGTGTTAAATGCTCTGAACAGAGGAGCTGTCTAATTGAGCCTGCATTGTTGTAGGCAGATAAGCAACTTGATTTGGAAGGCAGCAGGATTGGGGGGGTTTGCCCTTAACATTAGGATTTCAGCAGCCTGCGCTCAGCTGTAGTTTATTCACCAGGGTAAATGCCATGTGCCTTTCCTCTTTGCCCATCACTGCCCGCTTCACAGCCAGAAGAGTTATTCTAAATCCTGATGTGATAATCCACAGGTCTGTAATTGCTATGTAATGCCATTCCTTTTTTTGCCTATTAAGATGTTGTTTTGCTCCAGTGGTGGGGAGAGATGGTTGTTCAAAGATCGAGGGTGCACCTTCAGGTACGACTGTCCAATTAGCGCAGGCAAGAGTTGAGGGATTGCATCTTGGGATTAAAAAAGCAAATGTGACCCTGTTTAATGCTGCAGGCAATAGCAATGAGGGCACTGAGAAGTTGGTTAATGCAGCTCTTACTGCTTTTTAAAAAAACCACACCAGACTGAGTGGGCATCAGTATCACTTTCAGGCTTTCGGAGACATGAAACCTGGGCTTCCTCCGAACTATTTTTTTTTTTATTATTATTATTATTTCAAGATGTTTTAAACTAAACTGAAGATCCACTGATATTTTTGATTCAGAGGCTTCATTCCAAGCTAAAAGAGGTGGAAATAAAAATGTTTGTATTCTTCTAATATTGCAAACACAGTCACTGGGATCTTTAAATGTACTGAAACAGCGGCCTTGAAGAGACAGGAAATTTGCTCAACACAAGAAACCCATTTATTAAATGAAAGCCTGTGAAAACTATTCATTTTTGTCGCTATTTGTTATCACTTACTTCTGACCAGTCAGAGAAAAACCTTTCTTGACCACTAAGCCATTGCAAAGACTAATTTGTGAATACAAGGGCTAACATAGTGGACATTTTCAGTTCTTTTCTGGGTCATATATGGCTTGCCTTAAACATCATGGTCATTCCCAAATTTTGGCAGGTTTGTGCAGATGCAGTTTAGAGGAGAATTTTATTCCTGTTAGTGTGCTTTGTGCCATGCCAAGTGTTTGCTGCATTCTGGTTGCTTTGTGGAGCACCTTCTCCAACAGGCATGTCTGGGAAGGAGCAGCACTGGGGGGAAGGAAGGTGCTGCAGACCTTATCCTCTTCTGGCTAAAATTTGAGGATGCTACTTCTGCTCTTCTGAGAAAGTGGCCTTTAATCAAGAATCAGGAGAAAAAAAAAAACAGCCCTAGTTGAATGTCTTGGTGCTTTCCCTATTAATGTAATAGGTTCAAGATCTTCATAACACTGATGTTTCCTGGAGTCTGCTTGGTCCATCTTAACTGCTCTCTTGTTGCCGTTGGGTGGCTGCATTGGGTGGTTTAGCTCTCTGGGTGTTTGCCAAATGGTCCTGAGCAGCTCAGCAGGGCTGTGGGAGCCTGGGTAGTTCCACCAGCAGCATCACCACCTCTAGTCAAGTCAGGGGTGGGAATGGGGTGGTGATGGGGGCAATAATGAGACTACCTACTATAACAGCCCCTTTTCAGCTTTTCAGAGAGTGGGTGGAGATGAGGTGCAGCCCGTGTTTTGTTTTGTGCTTTTTGCTGAGAGCTGACAGGGAAGAAGTCGAGGCAGCAAGCTGGCTTTTGCCTTAAAGAAGAGTTAATTGTATGTGATCATCAGGAGTGGTGGAAAATAGACATACAGGTGTGAAACAGTCTGCTCCTGTGCATTGTCTTTGGCAGAACAGCCTGTGATTAAAAACTCTGGGTTACCATCCAAATCATCTCTCAATTTAGGGGTCAACAAGATCTTTCCCTTGGTGACATGCTTAAAAACCTGGTAAAAACTCAAATGACTAAAACAACTTGTTTCCTCTCTTTACATGTAGAGTATCCAGCATTTGCTGTAGGATTGGGATTTTCTTGGGTTTTTTGAAAATGTTTTGTTTCTTTTGTGGCTTTGTGACTTGTGGAAAAATGTTGAAGTCATGCTAAATTTGGCTCTTCTTTGTACTTCTCAACTTCATTGCAACTCCTACTAATTATAGTAGGAATTTAAACCATACAAACTCTCTGAAGAATTTAAATTGTGATATCGTTAAACTAAAACATTGATTGTCCTACAAGCAAACAAACATAAATTGAAACATCTGATGTTTCTGACAGGGCTATGGAAGAAGATGGCTGGAAGTTGTTTTGAGGGCTGTTGTATTTTTATTTTTTTTTAAAGCTTCTTTTATTTCTGTTACATTTCTAATACATACACAGACCACTAGTCGTGCATGTAAAATGCATTTTGCACTGGTGTGCAGATAGCAACACTGCTTTTATTTACTTTGTTTTTGGAAAACGAAATTCTCTTGAAATGTTTTTCAAGAGGAATCGGTAACAAATTTGTAATATGTCTCTCTGCCCAAAGCAAGTGTCTTTTAAGGTGATGAATAGCTGGAAAGATGAAATTTGCACCTTCTGCAGACTGTTTTCCACCACTTACCTCGAGATGTGTATAAATCTTTCAATATTTTCCCCTCCAGCAGCGCTGTGAGATGTCTCAGTCTTTTATCTGGCATTTTCATTATGTTTTAGGAATGTTCGAGAGCAATTGTATTTTATATCAGTGAACGTACCCAGAAGATGGGCTTGGTCACTGGTTTCCTCATAGGTTACCCTTGTCTGGTCTGTATTTCTCATCTTTTCATAAAAAGCCCGCTTTTATTCATTTTACAGACCTTTACATCTCTGTTAAGGTAAACCAGTTGTCATAGATCCACAGGTCACAAACTTCTGCTTATATTGTATGTGGTCAGTCCTAAAGTGATATACCAATTGCAAGACCTAGTTGTCTCTAGGGAGATGCGGATCTTCTGTGCTATGGCAGCCTCGCAGTCAGAGGGAAGCCAAATCTGTGGACACAACCTCTGCTTTTCCCATTGGAGCTGAGCAAGTGACCGCGGATACCCTGTGTTTGGTATCCAATTGACAGCTGCTTATAAATCCTACCCCTGTTTCTAGGATTGAGCCATAAGGTGATGTGTAGGACAAGGCTGAGGGAAAGGTGTGGAATCAGGAAGTTAAATGAACTACTTCTTAAGTTCTGTTCTAGCTTCCTGTCAAACCTCCTTTCCAAAAGGGGCAAGTAAGATGAATGCTGCTTTCAAAAAGAATGATGATACTGGGGAAGAGACGTTTTGCCTCAAGGAAATACATTTGAATAGGTGCTAGCTTAAGCAACTGAATAATTTATTTTGAGAATAGGGCATAATTTCGTATATTTCAAGTGTAAATTTTTGGGTTTTGTCTTATTTACCTGAATAGCCAAAGGTTTTTTTAAGGAATGAAAGGAAACATTGGGGTTTTGTCCATGTCAGGTAATGCAGTGCTAAGTCTGTCAAAAGGCTTAATTTATTTCTCCTGTCTATGTATTAGCTAATCTTGTTTTCACACAGGGGCATTTACAGAAGGAAACATAGCATAGATATATGCAGTGTCAGACTTCGACCCTGATTTAACCATTTGGCCCAGCCCCTGTGATGGTCCTGGCTGGAGTATTGCACCTTGAGTCTGAACGCTCTCCAGCCCTGGGTGTTCCCAAAAGGCTTTGTGGGGCTGGCCTCCACCAACACCCGCTACCAGGAACCGCTTGGTTGTCCTGGGGCATCTGCTCTGGGGGAAAAAGGCTCCCTATGTTGCTATTAATATTCTGACAGCAGCCTTAAGAATACTTTTGTTTGGTTTGAGAAACTTCTGTGAGAAACACTTGTGCCTGTGTGGAATCTTGGTGTGTTTGGCTTTTGTGGCTGGTGATGGTTTGTTTGTTTGTTTTGTGGTGGTGGTTTTTTTTTTTAAAAAAAATGTTAGTTTTCTTGTATTATTTTGGTGTGTATTTGGGAGGGGCAGAACACAGGTCATTTGAAAGCTACAGCTAAAGCTAAAGAACACCAGAATCGTAAAATGGTTTGGGTGGAAGGGATCTTAAAGATCACTGAATTCCAGCCCCCCTGCCCTAGGCAGGGACACCTCCCACCAGACCAGGCTGCTCAAAGCTACGTCCAACCTGGCCTTGAACCCTTCCAGGGATGGAGTAGCTACAGCTTCTCTCAGAGTGTCTCACCACCCTCAGGGTAAAGAATTTCTTCCTGAGATCTCATCTAAATCTTCCCTCTCCCAGTTTAATGCCGTTCCCGCTCACCCTATGGCTCCCCTCCCCAGCTTTCCTGGAGCCCCTTGAGGGACTGGAAGGGGCTCTAAGGTCTCCCTGGAGCCTTCTCTTCTCCAGGCTTGCAACCAGTCAGATTGAAAATTGCTGGTTTTTGGGATATAGTTCTCCCGTGAGCTGAGATTTTGGGTGATGGACGGTCAGTGCTTGTGGTTAGCTTTTGTAGGGTAGGGGAGGTGTTTAACTCCCAAGCTGAATAGCTTCGTCAACTAAATTCTGTACAAATAAGTGTCTTTTGTGATGCTTGTAACTGTCACAGGTGTGGTTGGTCTCCAGCAGGAACAGAGACAGATTTTGGGGGAAGAATTCTAGGTGGCAATGAACTTGCGTGTTTGCAGATGACCCCCCTGCTGTGCGATGGCTTCTGGAAGCCAAGCTGAGCAGGAGCAGCTGCGATACAGGGATGCTTCAGAGGGAGCAGCTGTTATTTCCTTCTTATTTTGCTGGGCAGGGCAGATCATGGGTGATTCATGGAATAGAAATATTGCTCTGAAATTTTAAAGCAGAAATAACTGGAGTCGAGGGGTTTATTAAACTTGCACCCTTATGGAATAGAGATGGTTTACAAAAAAAGGTGCATAACTAAGCAGGTGCTTTTATAAAATAAGGGTTTGCATTCAAAACGTGCAAGGACAAAACAAGTGACATTGCCCAAGTCATGAAGGATTTCCAGTCCTTTCCTGTCTGAATGCATTGTGCAAAATGTGTGATTTAGCAAGTCCTTTTGCTTTTCGCTCTCATAGTCCTCTGCCTCTGTGTGGTGACTTCTTCCATGTTTTATTATTTTTATTTAAGATGCATTTTGCTGTTCGAAGCTGAGAACAAAACAGATGCTGATTTATCCCATCTGGAAGGGGAGCTGCCTCCCTCCTCCTTCTCCCTCATCGAGCTCCCCACAGCGCTGTCTCTGCCTGACTGAACATGTCCATTTGTACCTATTTAGCACCACTGACAAGATAGCTAACCTGCGCTTGATGGATTTTTGGCACTCCTTACTCCACAGCTTCTTGCTTCTTCTCTGTTGAAGCCTTTGATGGTTTAAGGATTTGATCTACCTTTTCTTTCCACATGGAGCGACTTTATCGCAATTCAGAGCAGGCACAGCTGATGCTCTCCCGTGTTCTTGCAAATGGGAACTTTGGTGCCAAATGGCACAGATACCCACCGATGCAAGGCACGGGTGGCTGTGGTGGGTCGGATTTGATAACAGCATCTTACAGAAATGCTACTCCATAATAGCAGTTTTGATGACCTCATAATGTCTAAGCAGGCTGCCTTGGACACGCTGCTGCTGTGAATACTCGTGTCAGCTTTGTAGCCGCTTTGGGGCGGGGAGGGGAATCCTTTGTTGTGACTCCTGTGCCAGCCTTGGATCTTGCTCTGCAACCTCCCCCCAAATGCCTCATGCTTGTGCCAGACATCACCCAGAAAAGGAGCTGCTGGGTCCTCTTCATATCAGTAGTTGAAGCGGAAGAGGTGAGACCTGTGAGCTGAGTAGGACCTTCAGGAGGGAGGCTCTGGTGTTTGTGGGAGAAAAGTTTAGTACAGATGGACTGGTTTCAGCTGCTCAGGGGTAAAGACCACTTCCCTCTACATCTTAGCCTTTAATTATTCTTGGGAACAAAACAGAAGCTCTGCCAGAAGAAACATCACATCACCTTTCAGTATGGATAATTCAGGAAGGGCTCTGCTGAATGGGTTTGTGAAGTTTCTTCCAAATGCCTTTTGCTGGTTTTGTTTGCTCTTGGTAGAAGCATCACGAAAGGATTTAACATTGAATGGCTGGTGTGTACTGGGGGTGCAGATTAAATTAATGATCCCAAATTTAAGGATGCTACTTATCTTTCTGCTTCTATTGCAGTCTTCAAATAAATGAGATTCATGAGGTTTATTGGCTTGTAGTTATAAAGCATCAATAACGTTCCCCTTGGCAGGCTTTTGTATGTGTGTCTGAGTGTGTGTGTGGTGAATAGAGGGAAATGCAATCTCCAAGTTATCAAACTGTTTTACAGTGTTCTTCTGAACTGCAGAAACCCTTGGGAATATTTATGCTTCTCTTGGGTCTTATTACCACAAAAATTATATGTGTGTTTTATGGGATAGGAAATATATTGTATTTCTTTCTGATAATAAACAAAACAGAAATATGAGCTCTTACAAAAAAATTGTAGTGGATGCTTTTGGACTTGTTTCAGTTGTTGAATCTCTTAGTGATATTTTTTTTTTCCCTTGACTCTTGACACTGCCACCCCTGAGATGGTTCTTGGGTTCATTTGCTTTCTTCCCCTTTGGTTGCATCCTGTGAGCTGGAAGCTCCTGCTCATCACAGCTCCTCATTCCTCATCAGAGCTGCTCCTCGGGCTGTGTGAGGGCAGGCAGCTGCCCAGGACCCTCAAAGGAAACTCGTGAGTGAAAGGATAGACAGGGCTGCATTCTGACTTCAGTTTTTTTCCCCAGATAAATTGGTACAGCACCTTGAGAAGTGTCTGCAGATCACATAGACTTGACTGGGAAGTGAATAGCTTATGGGATTGCAAGATCAAGCACTTCTGCCATGTATTTTTGCTCTGGGCTCTTCCTTGGGTTGTGTATATCCTGCCTCTGTGTGTGAAAGGATTGTTTTAATGATGTGAGGCTGAGCTGCAGACCAGGCTTCACTTGCCTTTTCACAGACTTCTTGCCTAATCTTGGATAACTGAGGTCTCATGGAGCTAATGGAAATGCCTGCCAAGGCCCTCTGTGTTTAGGCACCTGCTTATCTTGACAAGTCTGAGCTGTAGTTGTTGTGATTTATTTACAGGTGTGCTGTCAGAATAGAAGGTATTTCGTGTCCAAGGATCTAGGCAAATTAATAAAAAGACTTGATGTGCCCAGATGCCGTGGTCATGGGGGACTTTGTAATTAATGTAGATGTAACTTAGTGTTGGTAAGTGGCCGTACACCAGAAATTACATGTTCCCTGTCCCAGACAGTATCCAGGCATAGAGGTGACTCTGAGGACTAGGGTTTGGAAGCTGCAGCAATGCCAGTATCTTTGAGTTCTACCTGTGTTGAGAGAGTTAAATCCAAGTGCAAGGAGTAAGTGCAATGTGGAATAAACCTGCTCAAGTAGTTCCTCTTAACCCACTGTAGGTCTCGTTAGATGTGTGCCTGTAAAAAGCATTTTGATTGCTCCACAACTGACCTGTACATGAGCACACGAAATGAGCATTCAAAACCAGTATTCTATATTTTGTTGTATTTGGCATAAAATCTGCCTTTTACAAAACTTGCAGATTTTTTTTCTGTTAATTTAAGCTCATAATTAACACTTACTTTCAAGACCATTTCACTCACTTGGAGGTTAGGAGGAAGGTCCTCTACTAGACTATTATTATCTGGGGGACAGAGTTAGGGGAGAAGGAAATGTTAGCTTTTTACGTGTATGAGCACGGCCTCTTGTGTCTTGCTTATATATGAAATGCCTGACAAAAACAAAAGTGAGAGCACCCTGTCCTTGCTTTAAAAGTGGTATCTGCTACATACTAGATCAGGGAATACAGCATATCCATCTGCTCCATGTGCTGATGAGTAAGTCCTACTGCTGCATCAAAGACCATACTCACCTCGTTGTTGATGGTTTTTCCAATCGACTATTTCTTTTTTTGTGGATGCTGAAATAAAATGGGGGGAAAAAACCAACCCAAACAAAAACTGGACCATTCCTTCCCCGAGTACAAGAACAGCTGAGTAAATTACTTTCTGGCCTGTGGCCCTGAGGTCACACATGCACCATTGTTTTTGCTGTGGTGATGCTAGTGAGGAAATTGGGACGAGCCCCTACAGGATGAGGCAAATTGGCTTTAGATAACCTTTTATTAAGGAATTTATTTAGCTTCTGTTAAAATATTATGCTATCTCACCAGGACTTCAAGGATTGCTTCGGTAGTAGGGGCTGCTCCTTTTCTTTTTCCTATTGTTCAAAGTCCTTTCTTCCCAAGAGACCCTAATTATTTTTAGAAATTTCTCGGTATTTTGTGAACTTCTTCTAGCACCGAAGTGCAGCTACCCAGAGAGCGAAATACGGTTCTTGCTCTGTCGGTACAGAGCTATTCTGCTTTTGCGCTTGCTGCCACCGGTTTCAGGCTCACAAGCCAACTCGGGATTGTTACTTCTGATGTTGAAAGGTACTGTGCTGGCAATCCTAATTGGGAGTGCCATGAACCGCAGTTAAGAACAGAGCAGCTAACTAGGACAAACAAATGCGCAAGTGACAGTATAATTGAAACTGCAGGGGAGTGTAGCAGGAATAGTTTGCAAATGTCAATGAGAAATTCAGCAAGGGCATTGAGGAAAACCATTACTCTTAAAATTTGCAGTAGGAGTTTCTCAATGACCATAGGCAGTCAGGACCTCTGCTGAGTCTTTCATCCATTTTTAATTAGCTGTTCCCTTCTGATTGATTCCTACCTCTTCTAACAATCTTCATCTGTCCCAGCTGCTGTATTGGCCAAATGGATCTGTCGGTGTCCCCAGCTGTCCCCATGGCTGTTCTTGCATAGATACTGTTCTTGCACAGTCCCGCAAGCTGCGTGGCCACTACGTAGCTGTTAGTGTGGGTGAGGTGGATGCAAGTTCTGGAATTCAGTACTAATTAAGTTCCTGGACACGAACTGCTTCACAAACTCCACTTAGAGGATTTGTCTAATTGACTGAGGAAATAGTTTGAAGTGGAAGAACATTTCTTTCCATTAATGTTCAAATGAACTGCAAATTACAGAACTTTGAAGCCTCCATATTTCCTTAAGATAAAAGCTTTTTAAAAAATGGGAATTGAACTTTGTTTTAAATCAGAAAGAGATGCATTTATATGTGGTGGGGGAAGGGGTTTTAAGTAATTTTCTGCATGAATAATTTGAAAGCTGCTGATGACTAGTGAAGATGGGCTGTAACATTTCTCTGTCTTAGATTGGGGAATATACATTTATTTCCCCCCCCCCTTTTTTTTTTTTAGAATGGGGACTGAGAGAGAGAAAAGAAATTCCCTAGGCTTAGCAAATGTCTCAGCACCTGAGTTGACTCTACTGCAGAGTTGCTCCCTTTATGCAGTTGTGGGTATTAACTGGATGCAAGATCTACCTTGCTGTCATGGTATTGTAGCAGCTTAATTCTGTGGATTCTGTGTGGATTGCAGAACACAGATGTGTTCCTTAGGGGATGAAATATTGGGGAGGAAGAGCATGTGGAGGGAGGCTACTAAGATCAAAATAGGAAGGATGGGGCAGGGCTACCAGATGGGTGTCTGCTTTCCCCATGACTCTTTGGAGAAGCATACAAGATCTCGGAAGCTCTCTGTGCAGTTAATGCAAGGTCTGACACTAGTGGATATTGGCTGAACTGCGGTGGGTTGACTCGGCAAATTCAGGATAGAGTTGTATGTCTCTCCCTGTGGTAGATCACTAAGCCGTGTTGTATGAACTCACAGTCGTTGTGAGCTGAGACTGTTCATGCACGTCACTACTGCGTGGTAGCCTGGTAAGGTAAGAGCCACCTAGAAATAGAGGGGGTTGATTCTTCCCTTTCACGTCCTCCGAATCTTTCCCCTGCTAATACAGACTAATACAAAAATCAGGTAGTTGGCAAGTCTCCTGGGTATTAATACTGGCTCTCCTGCTTTTGGGGTATGTTATGTCTGCTCTGCAGGAATGGCAGAACTGTGGGTAAGAGGCAGTGGTCTATACCTCATTTACATATTTTTACCTACTTTCCTTAGGATTCTGCCATTACACATAGGTGGCTGTTTGTGGTCTACACTGTGTATATACCACAACAGATTGTTACTCTTAGGCAAGAAAATAAATATTTCAGTTAATGGGTGGCCTTTTTAAATTAGGGGATGTATTATCCTGCATATTTAATTGCAAAGGACCTTGTGCCAACAGTTCCCCTACACTAGCTATAACAAAGAACAAAAGGCTTTGGATCAAAGGAACTATATGAACATACATATGCTTGCAGTAGGAAAAAAAAAAGTGAGGTCAGTACATTAAGGTGGTGACTTGATTTGTAGAAGTATCACTTACAGTGATCTTAAGCTTTACCTTAAAATTCTGCACATAGTCTTTTGTTTTACATTTCTTCTGTTCCACACTGACAGAAACTAGAAGATAGTTCTAGTGTTAAGAAATTTGTCAGAAGCTTCTTTGTGGAGAACTAAACCTCACTGCAGAGGTGTGTTTTTTACCTCCCAGGGACTAGAATTTTACCAATACTGATTATAACAGTTGGGTTGTAGGACCTTTAAACAGAAAACCCAGTAGAAGGTATATGTTTTGGGGGCAGAGGGGAGGCTGGAGATCATATTTTGCATAAAATAAATATTTCTTTAAGAGGATATATGATGAATCCCTCATCTGATGAATGATTGAAAAGTATGTGGATATATCTCCTCCTATGATCAGTCAGGGGCTGAAGAGGTGATGATGCCTTTAACCATTTAACCACTTAACATTTGAGAGTTTAACCATTTGGCATGAAAAAAGAGGCAGGTGGATGCTGTAGTCATGGACTGAAGACTGATGTGACCACCACTATTTTACCATATTTGGTTTCCTTTTAATCCAGGTTATATATGGAACACTTTAAGTGTAAATTCTGCTGTTCTACTATAAAGGATGCTTATTAAGGTCTACTCTTTGCAATTTTTTAAATTTCCAGAAGCTGCAGTACGCTGCTACGATTTGCTCTTTACCCTTGTGTAATTATATAAGGAACAGTACTGTTCCATATAATACAGGCTTGTCCTAATAATATCCTTGTATTGTTTTTTCCCATCTGTTCTGCAGCCATTATATTTCTACGCAGAGTCGTATATAGGGAGTAGAGTATTCACCTACAGCTAATGTGGGTACTCTCAGGGGATATAAATATCATGACACTTTTTCTGGAAAGGGTAACAGATGGCATCTAGCCACGTACACGCTTTGATTTTCTGCGGGCTGCTTTGACGCTATCTCGGGGAAAATAAAACTGTAGCGTGCAGCCGTTCCTGCCACCCTCAGCAGCCAGAAGCCTCGAGTGCCCTGACCTCTGGTGAACAATGTCAGTGTGGTGAGCAAAGATGACAGGGGAGTCTTTGCATATGCTTTTATTTTATGGAAAGAGAATGCCCTCAGAGTTCTGGTTCGCAGATGTAAAAGGTTGATGGGTTCTCACAACTACATCAGCTCACCCACATCCTTAAAACAAAGATGAAAGATGTTTCCTAGGGAGAACAATGATGCAATATTTACTCAGAAGATAGAGAGGCAGATAAAAGGAGCCACTTTGTTCTTTCTCTACACTGTATGATGCTGCTTTGTCTTGAAGAATGTTAAAGGAAACTAGCTGTTCAAAACAAAGCCTAAAGAAAAAAGATAATAGGGATTGACTTCCATGAGGCTTATTTAGCTTCATAGCTCTGCATCTCCTTTTTGCTGTGGAGAAATTATCCCTGGTTTTTTTTATCCCTGTATTAAATTAATTGCAGTGAATACTCCGTTAGCTTAATTCTGATCTATAGCACGTACCCATCTTTCAAAAGTATTTCAGTTCTCTAACTTTTAGCAACTTAGCTTTGTGATACTAGTCTAGGCTTATAAATTGTTTTTAACCCTGAGCCAGGATGTGATGATCATCAATCTCTGACCTAAGAGCGTTGCTGGTGTGAGGCGTTGGTGGCTCTGCTGGTGTCAGAGGAATTGAGTACCTGTGGACCGTCGCTCAGGGAGATTGTGTTTACAGAGACATACAGACTGTGAGTGTGCATACATAAACTGTATTGCACAAGTTAAAGAAATTCTGCGCACACTGAAGAAATATATTCTTTTTGAGCATTCCAAGCGTCAAGTAATCCCAGGTAACTGCCATTAGTGAAGTTAATCCTCCTTTTCTGCTTCAGTGTCCTTTTTACCATTTCCTATAACAAGCTCTGCCTTCATGCTCAAGACAAGTTCTGTTCAGTTTTGCAGGTTTTTGCAGTCTTTGCTAGACTCTGGAGTTAGAACCTGGCATCTCAGAGCCACAGGAGAAGCCCATTTTCACAACAGTGCGGGTTTACTATGGTTAGATTTTATGTATCTAGTGCTTAGTAGAGGTAGTTCTAGGGGCTTTTATCATTTGTCAAGGAAGAGTTAGGAAGGAAGAAAAATCAAAATGAATGGTTATTGTCAGAAATTTCTCTGGCTCTGTGCAGTGAAGAGGATATGTGCAATATTCCCCATCACACAGGTTAAACACTTCCTGGAGTGTTTCCCCCTAGGGTAAAAATGATCCCAGAATAATGTGGTGGTCTGAGAGAAGTACGTTATTGGCTGTCATCTGTAGGGCATAAGCTGTGTGTGAGCATTATCTTATCAAACTGAGCTGCTGAACAGACCCTAAATCCTACTCTAGGTTCTGCGGAGGAGATAGAGCCAGCTCTGGGCACTGAGGCAGTGCCTTAGTAGCATCCTGTGCCCCAGCAGCTTTGGGTTGTGTGTTTTGAATCAGTGGTTCCTTAATGCAAACCAGTATCTAACTCTACTGAAGACTTGGAATTATGATATTTTTAAGGCGTGCTTGAGGTTTCCTACCACTGTTGGTTCCCCTTCTCCCTGTCAGAGCATTACTTGGTGAAGAATGGATGGCCAAATTTTTTAGTGGTATGAGCTGCGAATGAAAACCCTTGTATGGCTGGGGTTTGCAAAGTAATCGCTGTGTTAACTCAGAGTGAGGAGGACAGTAAGATCCAGGAGCCAGAAGCAGAGTGTTTCAGCTGGAGGAGGGGATCCTGCCTCTGTGCTCTGGGATAGCGCTGAGCATAGCTAAAACCCTCAGTGGGGGCAGACCTGGCCCTTGTCAGAGACCAAGAATATCTATCAGGAGGGCGAGGTGCCACAGCTCTGGTGTGGAAACTTCTTTTGAAGGCTTTTGGGCAGTTCCTACAGCTCCAAAGGTGACCCATCCAGCTGTAACATAATGTATAGGTAGTATCCTATAGAAAATCAGTTTTCTTCATGTCTAATATTGTCAGTTTATTCATCTGTTGAAAGGAAATGATTATAATAATAGCTCTAAATGCCCTTAAGAGACTTTTCTTAGTTCCTGTGCAGTCACACATCTCTCATTTTCCCCTCAAGGCTGCTAAGGAAAAGCCTAAATGATAAATCTGTGGAGACAACTAATGGGAAATGATATTGATTGTTCTTTCAGAGTGTTAACTTTTTATGCGAATGGCCTGTGTGTCAGTTGTTCATATTCAGGTTGGGTTTTTTTTTATTTTTATACAAGTTCTGTTACAGGGCCCTCGGGATGTTTGGAGTGACGGCAGGTGGTGGAGTTGGTAGGAGCTTGTTTTAAATTACTCTAAATTCTGTGTTTCTGAGAAATAGATGATATCAAATTCCTGAGGGTGTCGTTTCTATCTATTAAGTACCCTCAGTATAAGGGCTTTTTCTAGGCCTAGGAGGATAACTGTTAGCACTCTTCCTTTCAGCCTCTTATGTTGGTGGAAGGAGTGTTTTACTGATGAACACCATGTAACTGTGGATGCTCCTGCACAAAGCTGTGATATCTGTCCCTACAGTATAACTGTGATATAGATTCTGCTAATGAAGCTGCAGCTTTTTTTCCTATCACTGTGTCTTTTGCATAACACTGACTCCAGCAGGGTGGAGCCAAGTCCCCGTGTGAAATTTAGCTTTTTGTTTTTCATTACGCCGCAGTCCTTAGTGTGCATCACTGGTGTCCAGGACAATTGCAAAAACCTGGAAATCAGGCTGTAACGATGGTTTGCTTATCTGATAAGGAAGGAAAATAAGAGCGTATTATGCTTTCAAAAAAACCCACTAGATCTCTCCTTAGGATTTTCCAGCTGTCACAACCAGTGTACGTTGCCATCTCCAGCAACTGTCACGAGCAGTGGGGTGCGTCTCTGGTGAGATAAGCAGCTGAGGCTGACCTCAAGCCTGGCTTGTTTGCAGAGGTATTGATAAGTAACTGCAGATGCAGCACTATTACACTGCCCTCACAGCCTCTCCTGAGTGTCTGTAAACCAGTTCAGTATTGCCTTCCTCTAAATTCATGTTCAGCAGCCTTGTTCTACTTCAGATGCAACCACAATACCAGTAGAAAATGACCCTCTGCTATCTTTTTGCTGCTAGTGTTACTGGAAAACCTCCGATTTTTTTCAGCCCTTTATCAGACAGCTTTCTAAGCTGTTCAAGAAAACATTGTGCTATTGCACAATTAGCAAAAATGTATATAGATCTCCTGGAATGTAAATGCTATGTCTACTTTCAACGGAATAAAAATGAAGTTTGTTTGTTATGGGCTGCCTGGAAAGCATAAATCTCTTACTGGAAATCCTGAGAAGAGATGGAGTAGCACTTTTTTTGTCTCCTTGAAATGTCATCTTTAAAAAAATACTGTCACATAACTCTGGATGATGCGCTGTATAGCCACTAACACTGAAAAGTTGGTACTTTTCTACAATCTCAGATGTTTATCTAGAACATATGTTGTGAGATTGGAAGAAAAGTCATTGTAGGGAAAAAATAGTCGAGGCTGTTCTGGGTGGGCTGAAGATGTCATCTTGATTTTACGTTTGAAAATGTCGGAAGTGTTGCCTTAGCGTGGAAGAAGTCACAATATTTGGTACAGGGTTTTGACGTTGGCTCTCCCCCTTCCCCTTCAAATCTTTACTCTCATCACCATGGCTTTTTTGTTAAAGTGTTAACTGATGTTATTACACTTGGCATCCTGAACCCCAAGGTTTCTAAAAAAGAAATTTCTTTTTCAAGTGTACAATTGCTTTCTCTTCAAAACAGCAGACTTTTTGATGTTGTAAGATCTTTAGGGCAGGTACGGCTGTGTTTGCACACTGCCTGGTACAGGGAGCAGGATACTGCAACCTTTTCTCAGTCACCGCAATAGAAAAATACCACCACTAGATTATTTTGAAGGGAAAAAAAAACCCACAAGAAAATCAGTCTCATCTCACGGCTTCTGATGCACTTGACCTCTGCAGCAGCAGTTTAATCTCTGAGTTTCAGCTTTTTCTTCTACTTGGAGATATGGACTCACTACAGTTTATTCTACCATACACAGCAATTGGCGTGAGGCCTCAGGATTTACATTCACAGCAGCTCTGGGTTTCTGGACTTTGTTCTCTTCCCTCATACATGAGATGTTCCCCTTGTGCTGGAATAGACCACAGTGCTCGGTGCAGGTAGTTGAGTTGGGTGGGAAAATGAAATACGAGGCTATAGATATCTATAACCTGCACAATTTGTGTGTACCTGTGTTCTCAGCCTGCGCCCATTTACAGCAAAAACTCCCATGTAAAGGCAGAGTAAGTTTCAGGGTAACAAATCAGTGAATGTTGAACATCAAAAATAAGTCAATAAATAAAAATCTAATTACTTTAAAATCCAGTGTCTTGAACCCAGGAAACTTAAAGGCAAAAGGTGCCCTCAAAGCACTGCGGCACGCAGGTGTTGCCGTGGGCAGTGGCAGTGCCCTGATCTTTAGTCTGTGGTTGCCTCTCTTGGCGTCGGGTCTGGCATTGGTACGAAGCGGGACGGGGGCGAGTGTGAGAGCCCCAGTGTTTCCTGGCGGCGCTGCCCGGACAGTCGGGCTGTGTTTCCAGCTGCGGTGGTGAATGGTGGGATTGTCATGGAGGAGCGGTGGCGCGGGAAACCCGCTGGGGCGGCGAGGAACCTTGGGGGCTCCCTTCACACACACCCCCCCCCACACACACGCAGCTGGAGGCTATTAGGTGCTTCGTGCTCTGCCCTGGGGCTCATGTGTGCAAGTTCCACATGCCGTTACGTGTTTGTAGCTGTAGGTACCCGTTCTGATCAGATTCATCTCTTCTATTAGCAAGGTTTAAGTGTACATTGCACTTGTTTATGGCCATTTGGCAGGGATTTGTTTCCTTTTCCTCTTCCCTAAAAACCTTGTAACCTTATTTTTTTGTACTACGTAGTATCAAAACCCCTCTTTCATTCAAAACTATAAACATAATAAAGTAACTATAATCTGTTTTGGAGTTTTTTTACCATTATAGACTTATGAATGCTATGGTAATGGTGCGGCGTGTACTTTTAATCTCTTATTTAAAGTTTGAGTTAATCTTTTATTTATATATGTGCATACTCAGAAACCCTGAGCTACTTCCAAAATCACTTTCTCTATAGCAAGTGCTATAGTACTGCTTTTTGCATGCGGTGTCTGTAGTCTTATATCTCTGTGATCATAACTGTAAAGTAGCTAAATTACTCAAGGGGGATTTTCTGCTTTGGAAACACGGGTTTACCTTGTGTACTAATAGACAGAGCCCTTGCCGGTCTTTCCAATTTTTTACGGCTTCTTTGTGTAACTGTGATCACTGAATGTGAGCTAGGTGTTAACTGGTGTTAAACCAATGACAGTGTTAAAACTTGTGCTTTAATTTGGACTTTTCTGTCTGCAAAGGACCTGACCGTGTGTGCTGTGCCCTTGGGTAAAGGGGTTGTTTCAGAAGTTTGGGCTTTGGGTTGCTGTTCTACCTCCTGCTGTGGGATCACTGTGTCGCTATTTAAGTTTATTTCTAGGGAAAACTGTAAAATAAGAAAGGGAAAACGTATTTAGAATATGCCATGGATGGGGAGAGGCAAGGAGGGAAGCTTTGAAAGCAGGGAGAGCAGAAGTCTGAAAGATTTCCTCTGAAAACTTGAAAGTTAGGAGAGGAATGAGTAGTTACGCTATTATACACCTATTGTGCTTCTCAGGGAAGTTCAAGAAGAATTAGCAAGCAGGGAAGCTGTAGGTGATATTTTTTTAGCTGACTCGTGCAGTTGCTAGTTTTATACCCAGGCAAATTTTTGAACCTTGAGAGAGCTGTGTGAAAGAATTCATAGCTGAGTCTTGAGCCCATGGATGGTTAATCTTATATCCTTTTAAACTTGAGCTTTCAAATTGACAACAGACCATAATAATGCTGAGATTGGGCTCTGCTGAGTTTATAGCCAAAGTAACTTAATGATGTAGTCCTTTTCTGCTTCCTCACCACTGCCCTCATTCCCAGAACACTGCAAGTGCCTGTTTTGATTTTCTTTCAAAATCAAAGACATCCATATCGGGAGGCAGGATGAAGTCTCCATAATAAACAACCACTAATGGATGACATAAAGTCATTTTCTTTAGTAAGAGAAGTCAAGGTCTATAGTAACCTTGTGGCAAAAGCAAATCTAGCATCAGCTATTCAATTTAGCATCAGCCAGCAAATTGGAAATGTGTAACAAAAAAAGGTGACTAGGTCTGCCAAGGAGTGTTGGAGCAAAGGAATACATGGTGAGCACTATGAATTGCTATATTGACAAGCATGTGATGGCCTCTGTGTCCCCGGGGGACTGCTTGTGGCAAGAGCAGCGTGGCTTTGTCCTTGGGTTACTTTGGAAAGGGATGTTTTCCAAAACTGACTGTCGAGCTGTGGCCAGGATTCATTCCTGGTGGATTCACAGAGTCAGAGGAGGAAAGCAGATGAGAAAGGAGTGTTTTGCAGAGTTACCTGACAGAGGGGCTTCCCAGATACATTGAGAGAGCTCCTGGTTAAAATATTGGTTTGAGTGGAAGTAAGTATTTCTGAACAAGAAAATCTTCCTGTCCTAGGGGAATTTATAAAGAGACTTCTCCACTGTAATCAGATTATTAACATTCAGTGGATCCTGACACATCAAAGGGACTTGCGTGTCTGCATGCATCTTACCGCCGAGCAAAGCCATTCTGTGGAAAGCTCAACAGGGAAGTTCTTCAAAAGGGGGAATGTAACCCCTGGTCACCCTGTCACAAAGCAGGCGAGAGCATTGCAGCTTTTCCAGTGGAGTCTTGGGCTCAGATTTTAAGACTTCGATTTCTCTTCCAATTCAATCCCCAGCAGTGCTGTCATGAGAGGGTAAGTCTAATATTAACAATATTACCTTAAAAAGCAATTACTCTTTTTGGTTGTGGTTTTTCTTTTTTTTTTTTTTTTTTGTTTTCTGGAGTGATTGTGTTGGTTCTCCTGGGGTGGCCTGTGTGGGACTGTGCCAGGAGCAGCCCTGGGCTGGCTGCAACCAACCCTGAGATGGAGGGTGGCCTTCACAGTTGGTGTCTTGGTCTGCAATCCACCTATTGTGGTCTCTACCACAAGTTATTTTGCAAGTCTCTGGTTGGGAGTACTTGATAAGGAGGTTTAATGAGAAGAGGGTAGATGGATAAGTGGTTGTTCTTCTGGAAGCAGCTTCTTGGCCAGCCCCACACTGCTGGGGAAGGCTTTCCCAGGGGAGCCTGGGAAGCTGGGTGCCAGGGTCTTGCAACCAATGACTTTCTTATGATGACTCCGGAATGGGGAATTGGGGGGAATATCTCACTTCAAGGATGGCTTTATGGTCTTTGGAATAGAAAAAGCAGGGCTATAGTCCTTGTGTGTTGGAGTGGATTGGTTTGTTTTTGTTTTCTGTTTTTTTTTTAACATGGTATTTCTAAGAGAGTGGTTAACAGAAGATAATTAGACCATTTTTTCTAAGCTGAAGAAGCGTTATGTCCCATGGAGAACAAAGGCAAGGAGGATGGACAGAAAGATTTAGAAAAGCTTTCATAGTATTAATGTCTGATATCTCTATTATGCTTATTACCTAATTTTGTCAAATGGCAAACACAGTAAAAATTCTTTATCAAGCACTTACAGCGCGGTATTAAGTTCTTTGTGAGTATTGTACCGCACCTATAGCAGAAACACTCTGTAAATCACCATAAAAGGAATACATACTATTGAGATGAATAATCATGATTATTTAAATAGGAAATAACTTTGGTCAAGTAAAATGCTAACTACTTTTTTCCATTTAAAGACCACTCTAGAGAATATTCTGTAAAATAACTTGTCTCCTGTATAAATTTAGTACAGAAGATTATCAGTTAATTTGCCTCTGCTTTCATACTCAAGTATGCAAAGCTGCTAAAGACTAATTTTGCCTTAAACATCCCTGGGCTTTTTTGTCCTAATTTATTCTGTATTTCTAATTAAGCTGTATGTTGTCCAAAAAAAAGTTACATCTTTTTCCTTTTCTTCCGAAAAATAAATTCCTCTTCCAGTCAGATAAATCCCCAATGGAAACCTCCTGCAGCCTTTATTAAGGCAAAATTACAACATTTTTTTCTGGAAGATCAAGATCTACTCCAGAATAAGACAGACACGGTGGCCCCTGCAAGAGCCAATCACAGATGAAAATAAAGACGTGATATTAACATTATAGCATTCTTACACTGGTCTGAAAATTCAGATGCAGAACACTTAAAGGGAGGAAGCAAAAGAAAAGAGCTTATTTAGGCTTTATTTAACACTTTGGGGATTATTTCACTGAAGTTAAGTGCAGCTGCATGAATGGATTCTAGTATTGAGTCACTGCAACCATGTGGTCATGATATAGGTTTCCTGTTATCGGAAACCACAAAGAGGCAATGCTTATGCACCATAAGGACAAAGCGAAGGGTCATTTTTAGACACCGTGTCACTGCTGGCCCTCAGGTACGATGCTACTGTGCGTTAGTGCAAGGTCTCAGTTCATCTGGTTTTTCTTCTTTCTCAACCTGCCATTTGCACTGCAAGTGTGGGAGCTGGGAAATCGCCTCTATTGCTGACCTTTGTAGCTGAAGCAGGTGAATGTAAGAGTTAATTACACATCTATATGATGGAGGAGAACTTTGTGTTGTTCAAGATTTGGATCCTGTCGTGGCAGAGGGGGAAGGTTAAGGGACATAGCTTATAAAATTCAGTGAAAACGCTGGGTTTCCACTGGAAGAAGCTATGTTTAAACTGAGTAGGTTTGCAAGAGGTAGGTTTGAAGAAAACGATATATCAATGTTCCCCTCCAGGTATAGAGCTTCTTTGATTCTCAGTTATGGGTATTTTCCATAAACCCGTAGGTTTTGGTATACGTCTAGGAATGGTAAAGCCAAGAAGTTAATCTCTTGCAAGGAAATAGGAAAATGGCTCCCTTTAAGGCAAATTCTGAGTTCGGGTTGTGCTGCCTGGGACGGGAGAAAGTGAGGTTGAGCCCTTTGTTTCAAGGACTGTGCCACAGAATATTTTCCCACGTTGGGACTACTCTCTGTCCTGCCCTGGTCTGTGTAGCTATGGCAGAGCTGTATCGTTCTCAGTATTACCACCCATAGGTGGGTGCAAGTGGTGCTGCAGGGTGCACAGAGGCATTTCCCAAGACAATCGGTGCTTCCCTGTGCCAAATTACAGAGTCTTTTGGTTTTGAGATTCTCAGGCTGTGATGAGAAGTTACTGGGAATAAAGTCAGTGGAAAACCAGGGCTGCACTTTCAAGACGTTTGTCAACACTAGCTGACTTTTTTCCTAAAGCCTGGTGCAAAGAGGTATAATGAGAGCATTGTATTTCTGTGTTCATGTGACTTTTTTGTGTTAAGATCTGTTCAAGAGTGTGACAGTGGATATCTTTTTTAAAATATAGGTAGCAAATGCCTTGTGATTTACATAATACTATAAATATAGGTAGCAAATACCTTGTGATTTACATAATACTATCAAACTTCTATATGCAGGGGAAAATTAATTACTGCACACAGTGCTTCCCAGGCAAAGGCAGGGCACTTTCTTGATAATTACAGTATCACTGCAGAGTAAATATATCAGTCTTCAGCTGACAAAGTAATTAATAACATCTATTGAGCAGTGTGACTGCTGTACTTAGTTATTGTTACAAGAATGATTTCTTTTTTTCAAAGCTGAGCAGCTGTGGGTCCTGTTGCTGCAACTGGAGCTGTTTGCTCAGTGCCTCTGGAAACCACATCAGCAATACCTACAGTTCATGCATTTCCTTTCCCTTTCTGATTGATTGAGCTATTGGATTTGAAGAGTTGGGATAAAAGCAAACTTGGTTTTTTGTGGTTTTGACTGGTTTGGATGTTTGTGTTTTGTTTTTGGTTTTTTTTTTTTTGTAACCTCTTCTGCTCAGTCTGAGAGAGAAACCCAGAAAATATCCCCTGTGGGCTTCTGGTGCTAAAGTTTTGACAGTTAAATCATGGAAGTCGTAAATTTGACCATTATGGTAAAACCTGTGCTGAGGACACACCATTTTAGCTTTTCTGTTCTGACAGAACATGCTGTGCAGATTAAATTTTAAACGTGTCCCTGAAGGAATGAAGAGTCTCTCTCCCATTTTGCTCTCCCACCCTCTGTTTTCTGACTGCTGCAAAGTCCAGTTTTATAGCTCCTGAAGCCTTTACCTTCTCCAGCCCATTAGTGGTTGTACTTATGCCTTTGTCCATCAAATGATGTCAAGAGATAGCTTGCTGATTGCTTCTGTGCTTAGAACACAAGGAAGGAGGAAAAAAAAAAAAACCCAAGAAAAAAAATCCCAACAAATGGGACCTTACTGTTGTCTTTCCAGTGGCTCGTATGTCTCTGCATTGTTTTCTTCACTGACAAAAACATGAGTGTCTTGGACAAACTGCCACTTTCCATAATGGTGGTGCCTGGGGGGAGTTATTTTGTTTTTAATTTAATTCTCTGCTTCTATAGCCTCTAGCTTTCTGCTTCTGTTTGTTGTCAGGGGCATCACTTAAAAACAAAACAAAACAAACCAACCCCAAAAAACGTCACACAAAACCAACCCCCAACCAAACCTCGAAACTAAAAAAACAACCCAAAACGTGCTCTGTTGGCCAGATCTGTGAAACTTTAAAGCCATGGTAGTATTAATTAATTCCATTAAGATTATATTGCCTTATCATTTTTAACGTTAAGCCTCAGGTAGTAGTTAATGGTGCTGCAAAGTATATTCATAAAATTACTTGTAGCAATTAAGGAAGAACTGAGTGTGTGAGGAGCTCGGAGTGGTAGGTTGGAAAGAGAAGGGAAGGCAGCCCAAGGGGCTTCTGGCTGCTTGTCTCCATCCTCACCACTGCGTGGGCCTGACCGTGGGTGGACGTGTGGCTCCCAGAGCTGTGTGGGAACATCCTCTGCCCCTCTCGTGGTGACAGAGGACTGATAACACACGATTATAGCTGTCTTTGCCTCATTAGCATTTACAAAAAGGCAACTGAACGATGGATTGACCTGTAAGTGTTAAGTAAGAACAGGATAGATTTAATTCTCTCTTCATTTACTCAGAAGAATTAGTCATGGATCATTTGCAGTGTTTTTGCTGCTGGAGAGAAGCAGTGTAAAGACCTGAAGATTGATTCCCACTGCCGCTTTGCAGGAAGCATCGCAAGTAGTTGTACTGTCAAAGTATCCTCCAGCTTTGGACAGCATTGTATCAACAACTTCTGGCACATAAAGTAACACATGTATGAACTGAGATGTGAGAGCAAATGAGATTTTGATTTTGAGCAAAGCTGACTAGTGCTGGTCTAACTTGCTTCCATTCTTCCTTCTGTTCAGGTAACTTATTTACCAGCAATCACTAAAATCAAAGGGCTTTTGCTGACCATATACAGATTGCCCATCTTGCCAGTTTATCTGATTGTTTTCCAGTAGATGGTTGTAATTGCTTTGCTTATTGCCAAGCTGATCAGTTTGAATTAAGTGTGGGATCTTGCAAAGTGGAGGTTAAAACACACACCTTCTGTCCCATCCTGCTTCCCCTTCCTAAAGCCCAAAGCACCCCGGGATCGTATCTGCCCTTTTTCAAACATCTCTGCCCAGATCATTGTTCATGTCACCTACTTTAACAAGTGGAGAGAAAAGGTGATCTCTGTATTTTGCTTTTATTTCCCTGACTTCAAAGTGTGTCGCTATCCAGCTTTCTACAATTAAATGTTACGGTGTAACAGCTACGGATATTGCATGCTAGAGCGCATGGTTTGTCATCAGATCTTTCCTTCAGGGATAGTGTCTGCTCAGGGTAAGAGCATACCAGTGGGAGTGAAGTGGGAGAAGGTGCCACAAGAAATAGAAAAGGTAAAATATTGCCTTAGGATCTCTCTTCTGAGAGAGAACTGAATGGTAGTTAATTGCTCGAGATGCTCTGTGGCCTTTTTTCAGTACCATGCTATACATAGCATCGTGCTAATTACCAAGACCTCAACGACTGCAATATTTTATGTTTGTTCTGGAACCTTCCCCTCTGTGTTCAAATGAATCTGATCATTCCTCCTGATGCAATAGGAAAAGTGAATAAAAGCAGATCTCCCGGAGGTTACATGAATATCTATGTCTGCTGCATTTCCAAACCATGTTTCTCTGTTCTGGCATTGTTCGTTTGTATTCCTGGCTTCCTCAGATGTTTTTGCTGGCTGCTTCGGAACAGATGCAAAAGACAAAAAAAAGGCAATTGGAAGATTAATGACAATTGGAATTAATTGCAGGGGGGTGCTTGTGGCCGATCAACCAGTACCCAGCCCTAAAGGAACACTGAGGGGAAGAGAAGCTGCAATGAGCAGTTCAAGTATGACTTAGTTTTTTACATAAAAACCATTTGGTAATTATTCATCATAATTATTTTATGGTAGAAAGTGCAATATCTGCAAAGTCAGCTTCTCTGTGGAAGTTTTAAGCCTAGAGTCTTGAAAGCAACCAAGCAACTCTTTCCCCTTCCCCTTTAAAGACAAGAAAAATGAGAATGCTCTTTTCACGGTCAGTACAAAAATATTAGTACTTGGACAGAAGCGTCTGAACTGTCTTCCAGTGTTTTCCTTTTGAATCAGAAAAAATTGTCTGTGGCTTTATTTTTCTGTGAACTCCTTACTGTCTAGGACTTGTGAAGCTGCTGAGAGCTCAGCTCATGGATAAAAGGCTTGAGCTTCACCTCCTGCAATAATGTTCCAGACTTCTGATGGCTCACCAGACACCTGCAATGGGGTGTCCCTGGAAGACGTGGGCCTGCTGGTCTCTGAGGAGATGTGAACTCTGGGTAGCAATAGGAGAACATCACTTAATACTGACTTGCAGCTTTGAGAACTGAAAGAGCTGTTTTGGAAATACCAAAATGTGTCATTTTGATTAAGAAGGCTATCAGAACAGAGTTTGACAAGGCCTATTTTAAAGGTTAAAAGAAATTCAACTCTTTGCGGTGATGCAGAGAAATATTCTCATATTTGAATTTTTCGCAGCCCAGAAATTCTGAGTTTAATTCAATTTCTGTTATAGCCTGGCAAAAATCTCTAGTGTGTTTGATCCTTCTGTTCATTAAGGAGAAATGTTAAATTAAGATGAGAATGTTTTTGGTTTATCCAAATGAGAAATTCTCTAATTTGGGACTTTGGAGCAAACAATCAATGTGAGTGTTTTCCAGTATGGATCTATGTTCTCTTTGAAAATGTAGCAAGATAAAAACAAAATAATCCAGATTGTGTTATCCTTTCAGTGGTAGTAGCCTAAAAGTGTATTGTCGTCTAGTAGATAGAAGAGCACCAGATGGAGAGGCTGTGGGCTGTGTATTCAGTTGAGTCCTTGTCTGTTTTAGGGCTTTTGGGCAAATCACTTCTACTTTCTTAATTTGTAAAGTGCAAATAATAGTACTTAACTCCCAAGAATGCTTAATGTACTAATCTTTCTGCAGACATTTGCTTCTATCATAGAAATGGAAAAGACAGTAATGTGCAAAGCCAGATTTCAGCATCTTGTTTTCCTTAAGCCTGTCAGTTTAGGGTGGAATTTTAAAAGTACTTGATTTCATCTTAGTTTTCATTCCCCCATGTAAGCCCGTAGCAGTACTCATGCCAGCTTCATCCTGACTGGAACTGAACTTTGCATGTTAAAAATATCCCACTCTTAATTTTCTCTAGTTACATAAGAAAAAAAAAAAGGTGTTTACCAAGTAAAAAGTAGAAATGCATTTTCTGTCAATGTTTCTAGTAGCATCCAGACATCAATATAGGTTAGGGTTGGACCTGCTGGAAAGCACTTCTGAGAAGGATCTAGGGGTCATGGTGGGGAGTAACCTGTCCATGAGCCAGTGATGTGCCCTTGTGGCCCAGAGGCCAGTGGGATCCTGGGCTGCCTAGGGAAGAGTGTGGCCAGGAGGTGGAGGGAGGTCATTCTCACCCTCTGGTCTGCACCGGGGAGGCCACAACTGGAATCCTGCGTCCAGCTCTGGGCTCCCCAGTTCAAGAGGGACAGGGAACTGCTGGAGAGAGTCCAGCGCAGGGCAACAGAGATGATGGAGGGATTGGAGCATCTCCCTGATGAGGAAAGGCTGAGAGAGCTGGGGCTCTTGAGCCTGGAGAAGAGAAGACTGAGGGGAGACCTTATTAATGCTGACAAGGATCTAAAAGGGTGGGTTGAAGGAGGATGGAGCTGGACTCTTTTCAGTGGTTCCCAGTGACAGGACAAGGGGCAACGGGCACAAGCTGGAACATGGGAAGTTCCATTCAAATCTGAGGAAGAACTTCTTTTGGGTGAGGGTGGCAGAGCCCTGGAACAGGCTGCCCAGGGAGGGTGTGGAGTCCCCTTCTCTGGAGATCTTCAAGCCCCACCTGGATGCCGTCCTGAGTGATGTGCTCTGGGCAACCCTGCTTTGGCAGGGGAGTTGGGCTAGATGATCTCTAGTGGTCCCTTCCAACTCTGACAACTTTGTGATTATATAATAACAGATTTGTATAAATGATTCTCTCACTGGGTTTTTGGGGCTGTCTTGGGCAGTAACTAACAGAGGAAGGTTGGTGTGGGTCAGGAGCTGCTGTCTGGGCGATTTAGCAGCTGATATATAATATTCATTGCACTGGTAGCAACACTGTACTTCCTGCAGTTAATGCAAGGTAGATGAGAAAGCTGGCCCAGACAGTTTCCTCAGTCCCTGAGCGAACAGGAATTTGTCAGATTTGTACTTGAGATCAGCAGAGAGATGGATAAAATGATGGATGTAGCTTTTACTGGGATGGTCTCTCCTCCGCTCTGCCCACACCTTGTCTTGCTGCTGCTTACAATAAAATTTGGGGTGAGGCCTTTATTAGGAAGGTCAGAAAAAATGCCACTTAGCCCGGTTTCTCCGAAGTGACTGATATGGATCATAAAGAACATAAATTAAAAGTGTGCTGCTCCTGATTATGCCACCACAGCCGCTTAATGCGCAGTATTGCTCCAGCCAGGAGGTTGGGGCTTCTCTCTTTGAAATTCGAAGTTGCAGGTTTGATCCCAGGCTTTATTGGTAACCTCTGAAAGTCACTGCCATCTGCCAGCACTCTCACATGGCCTGTGTGGGAATGATTTATCTGCTCCTGTATTCTGATTTAAAAATAAATGCACCTGTTTAGTGCAATGCTGTTCTGACTTGCATTCAGTTCAGAGCTGACCTGTGATTTTACCTCTATATATGGGTTCTCTACTTTTTCAAGTATGTGTTCCACCTTCATTTTCTCTTGTTCCTGTTGCTGCAGATGGATAGCCGTTTTCAGTTGCGGGCACACTATGCTTTTTTTAACCTCTTGGAAGTATGTGCCTTGGGTTGCCTTCTGTGCCTGCTGCACAGCAGGTGACAGTCTATTAAAGCTCTGGCCGAGGAGTTTCAGATGGCTTTTTGTTGCTGCAGGTAAAACCAAAAGCCAGCTCAAGCAGTGAGAAAGGCATTTTTCCTTGTATACAGAAACCTAATGCAAACAAGTGGCGGTGTCGTAACGGCCAGCAGAAATCATCCGTCTCGGGGCCGAGGTCGTGGGCTGAATGAACCCTGTAGCTTGAACTATGCTCAGATGTGGTGTGAGGTTGAAATATGTCTGCACTGCACCACAGAAAGCTTCTTGTTGCACTTTGTAATTTTTTTCATGGAATGTTTGGAAGAGGACTAGGCCGGTCACTACTGTTTGCAGCAGCTTCTGAGCAATAAATTCCCCTCTAAATTCGGAGAGAAGAGCCTGATACAGCTTTGTGCTTGCTTGATGGCACTGTCAGGTGCTGAATTCTCCACTCCTCTCCATCACCAGCATCTCACCAGCTGCCATCATGAAAATCAAATATAGAGCACGCCTGGTCTATAGTCTGCTTGCAGCTTGAAGAAGTATCCCTTTAATGGCCAGTTTGGGCATTAGAAAATCCATATGCTTATGTAGACTGTCCAGAGGCTTTCAGAGATGTGAGGGGGTGAGTCAAATTTAGAGCTGTTAAACTACAGCTCTTCCCCTGAGAGAAATTTTCCCAAAACAAAAATTATATTTGATAAAGATGTTCATGTTTGCATTGTGGGTTTCATTCTCTGGAGCATTTTTTCATTAACATGTGACGTTCACTCTGAATTTGGAAAGGCGACACTGAAAAGGGAGCTAAAGGAGAAATGAAGTTGTGCGGTTATAACACTCCCCTATCTGATAGGAGGGAATTGGGCATCAAAAGGATGATGTTGCTAAAAGACATAGAGCAGCTTGGGTTTATGGTGAAAGAGTTCGTATTTGGCGCCTTCTACATCTTAAATGTGTCTTGAGTCCTTTCCTCTGATTTTGAGAGATTGAATGGGGAGGAGCTGACAGGTCCAAGGTCCTCTCCCTTTCTTCCCAGATGTTATTGAATAACAGAATTGCTGAGGTTGGGAGGTGTCTCTAGAGATCCTTCAGTCTAACCACCATCCTCAAAGCAGGGTCAATTAGAGAAGGTTGCTCTGGGCCTTGTCTAGTTCTAAATATCTCCAAGGATAGAAACTCCACAGCTTTTCTGGCCAACCTGTTTTAGTGTTCAATCAAATTTATGATAAAAATAAATTATTTCTTATGTTTAAATTGAATTAACTGTATCTCCTCTTGTTCCCATTACTTGTCCTTTCACTGGACACCAGTAAGAAGAGTCTGCCTCTGTCATCTTTATTCCCTCCTGTACACAAGTCCGCTGGAGCAGTTGTACCTGGTAACAACGCACCCTTGAAGATGCTTCTCACAACAGTCCCTTCAGCAGAACTTCAAGGAGTTTTTCACTTATCTGTTGCCAAATTCATGGCTTCTCAGGCTTCCTCTGACTACTAGTTGATCTTTGATTTCTTTTACCTTGCTGATGGCACAGAGATGAAATCAGACTCCTGATTCTCCAACATGTAATTTTGCTGCTTCCCTTTAGGGTGTCCAAACCTTCTGAGAGGTGCAGGACCCCTTATCACATTAAGCTGCCATGCACGGTCTGCAGAGCTGCTCTGATAGTTTGTCCATGGTCAGTACAACCACCTAATGTACTTAATACTGCTCTGTTCTCGCAGCTCCTTCCTGGTGATTATTACCTTGCTCCTTCCCTTCCTCTTCTGTCTCTCAGAAGTGCTGTACGAGCTATAATCTTTTGCCAAATTGGTGGTCAAATCTGAAAACCAGATTTAAGTAAATCTGTGGTAATTGGCACAGTAACGAATTAAATTGCAGGTATCTGAGGATCACTGTCACACCTAGATGAAAACCTTGAGTCAATTCATAGCGTGAACCAAAGGCTGTTTAAACACTAACAGTAATCAGAGTGGTTATTGATGCGAAAGCAGGGAGATAGGAGAAAGTTCCCACAGAACGATTTCTGCTTTATCTTCTCCCCTCTTCCCTCAGATATTTCCTGGATTTTTTTTATTAGCATTTATATAAAAAGATTTAAATTATATTTTAAGTAATCAAAATTTAAATCTTTATCCCCTTTAAAAGCACTGTCTAAATAAACCTGAGCGTTTCAGAGCTGTGACATTACCAAGAGATTTGGATGTGTTATCTTGGTAACCTTTATGAGCTGTTATTAAGAGAGCTACACAGATTCCCAAAGCAGCATTTACAGTTTGTGGAGAGGCTTAGGATGAGGACACAAAATCCAACCAATCTAAACAAATTACAGAGCCCCATCCTCTTACTCAAAATATGTGGAGATATTTAAAGAGGAATTAGTGAATAAAATAATGGCTCAGAATTAATAAGGGTGGGAAAGCTTTCCAATCCCATTTTCATTACAAGCTGCAAGATAACTGTTTTCTTGCATTTCACAGCGTAACCAGTGCATTTCAGAAAGGAGTGCTGACCCTCGCTGTCCTTGGCGAGTCAGGAGGCCAGGAAGGGTTGTCGTTTGCGGTGGGTAAAGGGAGGTTCACAGCTCTGTCCTGCAAGATTTAACCCTAGAAAATGCCCACAAATGACAGAAGCAGCACATGTCTTTAGATCCCTGCCCATGCATTATATAGCTATTACCTGCAAAATCAGCTTCTGGCTTTCACTAGGATAAATAAGCTGGTGGTAGTCTTTTTTTTCAATTGGCCAGATGTGCCCAAAAAGCCGGAGCTGCCTCTGCTGCTATGTCAATGTCTTTCCCACTGATGCTTTATTATTTCCATGGTGGCGTATTATTTCCACCCTTTATTATTTCCATGGTGGTGTATTTTTAGTTTAATTAGTTGTGGTAGTGCTAATCTGCTGCCTGATGTTTTTTCTTTTTCCTGTCTTGGCATTCAGAGACTGCAGTACAGATACTGGGAAAGTAATGGGTCTCTTACATACAGTGGGTCTCTCAGCATACTTGGCAGTAGAAGATAACAACCATTTTGATGATGGCTTGTAAAATGGGAATCTTCAAGAATCTCAGCATAACATGATAAAAGAAAAAATTCCCCTCAAATAATTTTAAATGTTACACTGAAATCCAAAGAATTGGTAATCCAGGGCATATTTCCACTGCAGAAAAACATTCATATTTGATATAGCTACTAAAGAAGGATTAAAACTGTAACTCTGCAAATCGTGCCCCTTGCCTCTCTTCACAGTCTTTTCTTCGTATTTTCTGGAAGTCGCACATAACTGTGCTTCTGGAGTCAGGAATAGCAAAGGCAGGAGAATCTAGCTTTGATAAAACAGATCTAAATCAAAGGCATTGCATTTGCCATAACAGTCTACAGCAGTTATCTGTCATCTTTAGTGTCTTACTTCCAGCTACGTCCAACAGTTGATCCTTAAGGGAAAGACAGTGCTCCTCCCAACAAACAACAAGTCTATCCTTTTGGTAAAATAATCCTGTCTCAATCTGCTTCCTCCAAGAGCAAATGTGTGTGATTCTGTACTTTCCTGTCTGTACACTATGGGAAAAAAATGTGACATTCGTACCACTCTACTTTGTCACGGTGTTAGATGCAACCAATTATTTCAGCTGATGGATCCACTTGGTCTGTAGAAGCTATAGCTAGCTCTTTGATATCTAATGAAAGTATTTGCCACTTTCAGTACTTTACATCTTCAAAGCACTGTATAAACATTTAATTTAATACAAAACCCACTAGGGATGGTAAATGAATGACGTATGTACAAACTTGCACTTACAGAACTAAAAGGCCTTTCACAGAATTGATGGAAAGTTACGCTTGCTTTACACGGCAGGTTATTTCTGCCAGCGCTGACTTCTCTTGCAGGCATTATGTACGTACATCTTCCCTGGTCAGATAAGCATAGATTAAAACCTCGTCCCCCCTCCTTGGCATTCTTTGCAGCCATTCCTTTTACCGCTGTAAAACACCAAACTTGTTCCCCCATCAACTGAAGTGGCTGTTCTAGGGAGGAGGTTTGCTGGTTCATAAACTGCCAGCTTGAACCAAGCAAAAGCTAGAGTTCATCTTTAAAAATTTTACTGCGGCTCTCGTACCCTGATTCAGTGTCCCGGGTGGCTGCTGACTTTTAGTTGACAGCACTGAGGTTTCTGGCTCGTGGCACGTGTGGTTTATTGTCATGCTGAAGGGATCTAGCGAAAGGTCTTAAAAGGAGCCTGTGACTTGATTCCAGTGGGTTCCCAGTGTAGACCAAATACTTTTTCAGAATTTCTTAGATGTGAGTGCAAGTTCAGGTGTCTGTAACAACAGTTGCTGCTCTCCTGTGTCTGCTTGCCTCTCCCCTGTGTTGACTCAATTTTGTCAGCCTTTTTTCAACATTGAGTCTGATCTACCCACAGAAGTGTTTTTATTTCAGCTGTTGCTATCATGACATAAGCCTCCCGGATTAATCTTTGTCACCTGCCTTGTCTGTGAGCAGTTTTGGTTCGGTGTGGGATGCACGACGCTGTGGCAGAGGGGTGCAGTGGGGCGGGTTGGCTACAGTCCTGCTGTGTTAATTGCCACTGATTGAAACGCTGCGTTCATCCTTTCTGCCACTGCTGATGCCCACTAGCATGCTAGGTAAAAAGGTGCTGAGTGTTTTGGTGTTACCGAATAAATTACAAAGCCTGAAAAGTGGAGGATGAGGCGTAAGCAAGTAAAACTGCTGATTTCCAGTCATGGGGACTGGAGGAGTTAAACTACCTTCCAAAAGTCATACCACTGACCAGCTCCCGAAGAGTTTCTTTTATCTTAAACTAAGCAGAGATGTGGAGAATGCGGTCTGTCCTCCAAGGATGTCTCTTTGTGCTGTACTCTCTGCTGCATTTTACGGATGGCGATTTTGTGAGCTGTTTCTCTGCTATAGCTTCTGGTAAACAGATATCTACAGAGACACAATTAGAGATGGGGCTCTGTGAAGTGTGGTCACTACCGAGGCTTCAGCGCAGGTTTTGTTGTGAGCTGGGCTGCACAAGAAGGGACGTGGGGTCCTGGAGCTGGCACTTCATCAGTGCCCGAAGGCAGCTCTGCCAGCTGCCCTGCAGACCCATCTCCCAACAGCACAGATGTACTTTAAATCAATGAAAGAGGGGCAAGACCAGGCAACTTTTGAGCACATGCCTAACAGACATGATACAGGGTATGATATACTTTTTTGCTCTATGACATTTGATTCTCAGAAGTGTTTCCATCCTCCTGACGGTGTTAGGTTTGATGCGATCAAGTAATTAATGCCTCAAAGTAGCTGTTTCCTTGCGCCGTGTTCTGAATTCCTCATGGGTTTGTTAGTAAAAAAATCCAAGACAAATTACTTTACTAATCTATCTTTTGTAAATACCACTGTAAAAGAAGCAAACTTTATATTCATGCATCCTTTCATTATTACGGTAATTAATTTCAATTTATAACTAATTAATGCCGTTCTATATCTAACCTGCCCCTTATTAGCAGTAGCACGTGGGAATCGGTGAGTGTATGAGTTGCAGAAGCTGGGCTATGGGTTGACGGACCAGCTACCTGGCAGCAACCACATCGTAAGGAGCCCGTCCCGCAACCAGCTGTCACTTTTGAGACCGTCACAATTCCTGCTGCTGTAAACCATGACGGGTACGTGGAGCTTTGCATCCCTCTGATGTGCGGGGAGGAAGGCGAGACGTGGGAACATCTCGCAATTAAAAGTAACAATTTAGCTGACGGAGTGATGAGAAATACAAACCTGTCTCACGGAGCAAAGAGAGGGGAGGAGGAAATACAATAATGCTATGCACAGATGCTCTTTGATCTTGGCTGTAATTCAGAGCAGCACAGTCCTGCTGCAGGTGGCATTAGATAAGAGGATGTATTCCCTGGGTGGATTTTGCTGGCACTCTGAAGCAATTAGCTTTTGCTTGTTTGTAAAGTGAATATAACCAGGTGCTCCCCCCGCTCCCTTCCCTAAAAAAGTATGTTTGAGACATCCCCATATCCCGAATGGATTAATTATGGTTTCATCTCCCTCCTGGATCAATTACAGAAGTCTATGCTACCGGGTTTGCTAAGGGGGTTTCTTGTTCCCTTTCCCTCTTTTTTTTTTTTTTTAAAAAAAAAAAAGGTGCTCTTGAACTGAAATACCTCTTAATGGGTGTAAAGCAAAAAGTTCAGAAGTTCTATAGCATTAAAATGAGACCCAGATAGTTTTAGTTCAAGGGCCAGAAAGCTCCTTGCAGGCATGCGTTGGCGTTTTGAAGGTGGAGGAGGAATGGGGTGAGATGCAAGAAGAGAGTACCTTGGGGAAGGAGAGATGCTCTTCAGAGGGCAGAGCTGCTGCACATCCTGCTTCAGCAATACACTGGTATTTTCCAGACTGTCTTTGTTATGGAATACAAATCTGTGCGGTGGCTTTTCTGCTTTGTGCTAGATGACCCTTAGGAAAAGTAATGGCATGCATTAGGAACTGCAGCTGGGCCCAGAGAGCAGCAGCAGGACCAGGGAGCTGCTCTGGCTCTGCAGATCAGGAGAGGCAGGTATGACACTGCTCTGGAAGGCAAACCTGCAGCCCTACAACCCTAGACTAAAGCCTCACCTTAGCAGGGATTTTCTTGCTTGCATTCTATAGATGCTTCTCTGAATGCGGTCTTGGAGGCAGATGAGAGCTGCCCATCAGAAGAGAGCTGCTCTGTTGAGAGATCAGCTCTTAGAGCTGGAGGCAAACTCCTACTGCAGCTTATAAAATGCACATTTTAAATAAACCTCCTTTCTTCTGTGAAAAAATTCACAGGTAAAGAGTTGAGATGGCTTAGGTTAATTTCTCACTCAATCCCTACTTTGTACCTTTATTTCATCTCAAGGAAGATCCAAGGATCCATTCTGTAGCATTCTCTAGGAAGCGTCGAGATTGCATTTTGAGCCATCGCTTACTAAACTTCTTACCTCCAGGAATTAGTCTAACAAATCAGCTTTCTGAAGATCCTCAGCCATTTGCTGCCTTACAGTGTAATTGTGCGTGACTGTTTCTCATTAGACAGCAATATTTACCTCTGGGGAATGGGGCTTTTCAGGCTAGGATGAATTAAACCGAAACTTTGGCAAATGTCACTGCTTTTGTCAGGACTGAAATAAATGAGCTGGCTTTGAGTGCGTGTAACTCTCAGCACCTGGATATTGTGTGGCTGGATGCTACGGGGGGGAGGTGGCAAAGCTTTGATAAAGCTGCCGCTCTAAAATCCCGCTCCTTTCCTGTGGATCCGGGAGTTACAGAACCTGAGCAATGTTGGAGCGTGCTTTATTGTGCACATTTGGTTTGCACTGGAGACCAATTGGCTGGGAAGCCTTATTCATACCAATGCTGCGCCGGCTGCCAGACATGCTAGCAGTTGTGTTTTAGGCTATACACATCTGTGACTTTGACTCGCGTCCAAACTATTAGCCTGCTTGTGCAGGAGTGCAAGAGGTACATTCCAGCTTTTAGCCGGAAGGTTGTAGTTCTCCCCTACATCCATCTCTGCAGGGGAAGGATGGGAATTCCCCTTTGTTTAGGCTTTTGACAGCAGGTGGTAGTGGTGGGGAAGTCCTGCTTTGCTCACTTTATCATCTATTATTTTATCATTTTATTTATCTTTTGTTGTTGTCATACACTTCTGTTTTAGACAATGGATTCTTATCTCCAGGGTCCAAGCAGAAGAAGTTAATGAACCGTTTGAACTCCAGTAACCACTGATCTCTGTTTAAGCTGAATAATGCAGGCTCCAGCTGCCTGTGCTCCTGTAATCCGTGCGGAAAGGACAGTGATAGGATGGGGGTGCTGGGAGGGAAGGGAGGAAGAGGCGAGTTTGTAGAAGTGAACTAGCCTGAGATTATTTTTTTTATTATTAGTATTTATTTTCTTTTACCAGTAGCTCATTCTTTAGGGTTGCTGCCTTCCATGGAAACAGAGAAGGAAAAGCAGAAGGGCTCTGCATTGGGTCCTTTGCCCTTACAAAATGACTTTGTCTCCTTTGGGCTTGGAGTCTATTTATAAGGAGATGTAGGAATATAGTTGAGGCTGCCTGGTGACTGCTATTGTGGTGTTTCTCTGAAAATCCACAAGTTCCTCCATGGTTAGGAGAAGGGTCTGAGTTTCATGCCTCAGCCTGGATGCGCCCTGTCCCTCAGACACTCCTGCGAATGCCTGGCATTGATATCTGTCAAACAGAATTGCAATCTTATAATGTCATAACTTCTTTTCAGAGATTACTGCAATTCTCATCTCATTCTCTACTGTCCACATTTCATTTATCTATATTAAACAGTATATGGATTTTGTCTCATGGATTGTAGGTTTCCAAACATAAAACAGAGGAGACATACTTTTGTTAGGATTGTCAGGATGTCAGCCTATCCTGAGAAGCACTAATGAAGTTCAATGAGAAGCATTTATTCTGGTATGGTTATGAACTAAATGCACGTGGGGGTTAGATCCTTTGTTTAAAAAAGAACCAAAACCCAACCAAACAACAAAACCAACCAGTACTGTGAAGTGAAGGAGCAATGTCAGTCCAGGATGACTGAGCAAAGGAACTCTGGTTATGGAAGAACATGGCTGTTCTGAGAATTGAGGTGGTACTTTTGATGCCTTGGTCAAATTTCTGTGAATGGATAAGGATACATTTGGTTTCTGAACCATGAAATATGAAAGACAAGCTTCATCTTGCTTACTTTTAGATGTCTGCGTTATAGACAGCTGCACTGGAGTGAGTCTTCAGCTCCCTTTAGAGTCAGCGGAGAGAAATAGGTGGTTCTCAAGGATGACTCATCTTACCTAGACATCTACATAAGGATGAGATGACATTCAGAATAAAAGCACCAGTTTCTCCTCACTAGCTGAAAAGAGAACATAGATGATATGGGTGTCTGTTATAAACATCTAAGTTTTAGATAAATCCCACCTGACGTGCTTTCTGTTCCTCCCTGGAGTTGGTAGGATTTCAAAGCATTCAGTTTGATGCAGGGGATATTCACCATTCACCAAATCAAGCCTGAGCTGCCTGTGTGAGATGTGGAAGCCGTTCTGCATTTGTCCTAAACTTCTGTGGGCGGCGAATGCGTTGCTTTTACTTGTCAGGCAGAAAAGAATTACTGTTGGGTACTGTGACAGTAAGAAAGAAATATATGTTTTCTTTTGATCTCTGCAAGAAAATGTAGTGTGGAGATTTGGAATGAGCCACTGTCCGGTGACATTTGAGCATAGCTCTGTGTATCGGCTTAAAAGCTGAATACATCCAGATATTCAGAATTTTCAAAGATCTTACTTTGCTGTACTCATTTTAATGCATTCCTAGGGCAACATAGTTCATTCTCTGCCTCACGTTTCAGATGGAAAGCATCCAGTTTAAATACAAATTAGTCTGAAAACAATCCTCTTTTTACTTTAAATTTTTAAAGCTTGGATTTAGCTTTTAGGCTCATTTAAATTCACAAACACTGCTTAGTTAAGCTTGCTTTAATTTCTCTGTGTGCTTTGTTAACACGGATTATAGTGATGTTTGCATTTGCATGCAGGAATTGTACTATTGTGTAAATTTAGGTCATTATTATGGAAAAAAGAAATGAAAAAAAATGTTGAAAATCTATGACGGTCCCTCCAGTACTTCCTCTAACTCTTGTACTTCTTGGTAGTTTTGTGAGAGCATTTCTTTCCATATTTATTAGGTGGATTTTTCATCTCTCTTTGAAAGATTTTTGAGAGTCTTGGAACCCCAGAGGAGAAGGCAGGCTTTTGGTCTCCAGGTATGCCTTTGGCACATGGCATCGACAAGGGAACGTACCCCTTCAAATCTGGAAAGCAAAGACAGCCTTGGAAGAGCCCCACGGTCGTACGGTTTTTCACTGAGCTGAGACAGTTGTAGGTATTAGTTACCAGCCTCTGTTGCCCTGGCCAAATGAGCTGAAAGGCACAGCAGCATTTTCCTAATGACGTTCCGCAGCCAAAGCCTGCTCACAGCAAAACACCTGTATTTGCAGCCAGTGGCTGGCTGGCTGTGGAGGCTGTGAAGTGTTTACAGAAGGATAATCCGTAGCTTCTTTTTTTTTTCCATTTAATTCTAAACGTGTTCAGTGTTCTTGAAAAGCAGCAGATTAATAGCTCTGGAAGCTACAGCCTGTTACCTGTCCTGAGAGAACAACTGACTTGAACAGCCCCTGGTGCTGGTCCAGCGTGTAACGCTGACTACACCGCAGATCTGCCCTGCTGAAGGTCTGGGGGTGGTAGTTCCTCTGTGTATGGAGGAGGCAAGTGCCCAGTCAACGGGGCACTTGATTGCTAGAACCGAGATTGATGCCACAAGCTTGTCTTAGATGAGCAACCGTCGCTGGCTGCTGTTCACTTGGGATGGTTGGGATCACCTTCTGAAAAGTGGGAAGATTTGATTTAATTTCTACTTTTCTCATGAGTCACAGCTTTAATGTGTAGAACCTTTGGGGGATTTTGTTGTTTATCTCAACATTTCACATACATGTCATTATAGTGCTCCTTTAATGCTTGGTTTGTAAGTTCTTTTAAGTTCATTTCAGTTCCATAAGGTAAGCCTTTCCTCTTGCTCTGTGCCACTGGTACCTTTATTCCTGGTGGGAAAGACAGCTCAAAATAACAGTTGTTTCCCAGGAATGGGATGGCAAATAAGAGTTTGCAACTAAGGCAGAAACTGGAAACTTCTTGTCTTCAGGGTATTTATTATATCTGCCTAGACTACTAGATGTGACAACCCCGTGACCTGGGGAAAACTCCACCAGTTTTCCCTTGAAATGATGTCTTTGAAAGTGCTGATTAGTGAGAAGGAAGACAAGTTATATATAGGGTATGGATTGATGAACAGATTTGATATTAAAGGCATAGATTTGCTGTTCTGAATCTGATAGGGTTCTTTGGGTGCATCTTCTTGTGTTGTAGAGCAGTTGGTCATTTTCTTCCCCCTGCTAGCCTGACTTACGGAAGTACTGTAGCACCGCTTTCATGATAACTTCCAACCTGTATCTTCTGAGTCATTGGCAGCAGTTGTCTGTAGAGGCACCTATCTCAAATATTAACGGTATAGAGAACTTTTTCGGTTTTCGGAGGACCTCAGGTTCTGGGCTTTTCTGTCATGTATTTACTGCTGGGTTTATCTAGGTCTGTGAGTGAGTAACATTAACATGGGCTGCTTCTGTCCCGAGCCGTAGAGGAAAATCAGTGCCTGTGTGGAAGCTGTGTCAGTGCACCAGGGCAAAGCTGGAGCTGGGCAAGCACGCTCTGCCTCTCAGCTGGGCTTTTTAGCTTGGACTTGGTGCGCGTAGCTTTTGGCAAGCAGGGAAGAAAAAGGAGTAAATGGCTATGTCATATAGGCAACCTCCCCTGCAGATGAAGAGCGAGAGGGATACAGATCACTGAGCAATGCTGTGGGTGATCAAGAGGAGCAGCTCTTCAGTGTGTGTAAGTTAGGATAACTCCGTGAAGGGAGCAGAGGTCTGCTGAGGATACCAGGAGATAATCTTGCTTCAAATGTTACTGATGCTTGTCTGAACCCAAGTGTAAGAGCTCAGAGGGGATGTTCCTTTTCCTCTCCTCATCCCCTCCCTCCCTCCCTAAAAACTCCCAGCTCTCAAATCAGGACCCAAAGGAAATTTGTACATGTAGGACCTTCTCTTGCAACGAGAGTGCTTTCTTTCCCCTGTTTTGAATACATGCATATTGCACCTTCCTTTGGTGTCTTTGACAACATGTCCCCTGTAGTCTGTAATTTCATGCATCCCTGTAATTTTTCACTCATACAATTTTGGCTTATGTGGTGAGAGAGAAGCAGCAGAATCTATAAATCAGATAAAAGGTGATTGTGCTTTCATAATAAGAAGTATCTATATTTATTGCATGTTATGTCTTCAAAAAATGGCTCTTGGTGAGTTTTTTTTGGGGGGTGGGGTATGTTAAGGAGAAAAAATACAATGGAATTCTCTGACCACCTTTTGCATTTGAACTAGGCAGGAAATAATTCATTAATTCAGTACTTATTTCAGACCAACAGTCTGCCTGCTCCACCTTTCCAGTGAGAATGTCTGCTGTGGGACACATCACAGGGGTGTGTAAGAAACACAGGAGGAACCTCATAGTGTAATTCTCAGGGATGTTCCCTTTCCTGCTTCAGCTAGAAAGGTGCAGAGCGTTAATACACCTCTGGATTTGTTTGTTTATTTATTGAAATTTGATCTGGTGGATTTAGGATTTTCCATTATCCATGTCAGTATCTAATCCTTTGTTGAACCAGTAGCAGGATCCAGTCTTTGTTTACTCCAGTTTAATAAATCATGGGAAAGGATAGGGAGGATAATAGTTCCCGTACCTTTTTGCTTTAATCAGAGTGCTTCATCCAACGTGTCATTAATAATCTGTCCTGCTCAAAAAGAGGTGAGAACCTGAAGGTAGCCTTTGGTAAAATCTAAGATAGAAAGCAAATAATCCCTTTGTCTATTTAATACATGTAGCGATTAAAAGTTAGGTTGCATGGCAATTCCACACATAGTTTTGGGCATCTTTCTGCATTTATGAAGGAGGTGTGCATATGTCTGTCTTGCTCACGCTTATTCAACTGCTTTACAAAGCCAAGTCATGATGGGTATTAGTCTGAAGAGTCTTGTAAATTTGTGTAATAGCTGACCACACAAGTGAAGATTGTAGGCTTGGGGAGTGTAGCTTGCAAGCAATATTGTTAGCTGTTCTCTGTTAAATTTCTTCACAAGGATCCACTTTTCTACTTTTATTCTGTAAAATAATTTTTGCTTTTCTCACTGCAATTACTGCTGTAATTACACTGGTCACAGAGGCGTTGTGCTATGTCTCTGTAGAGCCCTACTGAATGTACTTGTGCAGATGTGCCGCGTGGACTGGATTTGGGGTTGGGATTTGCGTATCGCAGAGAATAAACTTACAGAGAATAAGTTGTGTATCGAAGAGAATAAACTGCGTATTGAAGAGATGCAAAACCTGACTATCTTCTTACAGTTCAAACTGCCAGAACTTTGGGGGACAATACTGCACTAAAAATCAATGTTGGCTTTGGCTTTTGTGTTAGAGGTTCTGGCTTTCTGATACTGATTCAATTTGGGGTTTTTGTTTAGTTTTGTTATTTGAGTGGGCTCCAGCAGAGCAGTGTTCAGAGCAAAAACTTGATCCTGTCAAACACACACGTGTTGCTTGAGTCCTGCTGATTCAGATCAGACCGCTTTAGATTACGTAAATGAGTATCAATATAATTTGAGTTACTTAGATTTAAAATAGAGCATTTACCATAGTTTACAGAATCTGTCACTCCAAGCCAAAGTAAAACTGCCAGAAAATGAAGTTTTGAGACTTAGTTCTAAAGTTTAGGAAAAGAAAGTTGTTAGAACTGTGAAAGTCATACAACAGTGCAATCATGGAAGTAATGGAAGAATCCGAATCATTACATCTTCCACAATTTGCTTTGGTGCAGCAAGCACTGCCTTGCTGAATCCTGCTCAAGGGCACGATGTTCTGAGAAAGAGCTGCTGGGGCTATTAAAAAGCCCTCTTCAGATGTGCTTTCTTCTCTCTCACTGTGGATCTATAAGAACTATGGGTATATCTTACCTAAATAGAAATTAATTGCTAAATAATTGACAGTATTTCTAAGTATTGTTTATCTAGAACCAACTAGTCTTTGTCTGTAGTTTTTGTTGTGATATTTCAGGGTGAAAACCCCGTGTATACAGCCCCGGTATTAAGGGATTAATTACCTGAAACTTTACTGTTACAAATAATTTCTTTGTGTTAAGTGTGGAAGTTGTATCATGACTTCAAGGTATTATTTGCATCCACAACATCTGAGCATGGGGATAACTGTGAGCCTGAGGCTTAAGGTGGGTTTGTGGTTCTGTGTGCAGCTTAATGTAGCATCAAGGCTTAAGAATTGTCTGTGACACATTCATTTATTATTGTGAAAGAAAAGGACTATAAGAAAAAGGAAGTGACTAAAGATCCTAGAAGAGCCATGAAAACATCCACTTGCACGGATCTGTAAACTGTAAATCTTAGTGGTAAAAATGAGATTATTGCTTCTGAAAGCATGCTGAAATAATGCACTCTTCGCTTTTGAGACAATGATGAGTCCCTTCATATACTTTCTAATTTTAAGAGATGAAAACTGCTAAGCAACAGAATATTTTAGCTGTGTGCTAGCAAGATTTTTCTGATTATGTAGGAAGGTAATTGCAAAAATCACTTTTTTAAAGAAACAGCAGTAAAACGTGCTTCCAAAGCAAAATCACCATTTTCTCTATTTTAATAGTCAAGTTCCAAAGTATGTGTTGAAATAGATCTAAAATAGTTCTCTCTACCCAAATATTTTTTTTGTTTTTTATATCTTCAAATTAATTGTATACTGTGAAGGCATCAGTGTTGCCAGACGTTCTTCTGAACGTACTGTAACTGCCTATGAGCTGGTTTTCAAGGTGGTAGGTTAGAAATATAAACCTTCAAGGCTGCGTGAACTGGAAATGAGACTCTTGTCTGGATGGTGGTGAAATCGGGAGCAGTGAGACTGAAATAGTTTTGAAATATTTTTTTCCTCACCTTTTAGTTGAGTAAAGTTCTTAGAGCTCAGGACACTTGAACCAGTGCACAGAAGACAGAACAGATTAACTAGTTTATTGAATCTTCTTTGCTTTCATGCTCAAGCCATAGCAGTCACTTTTATTTGAAACAAAGGAATAGTTCAAACTCAAGCTATGGCTTATCATACTGTGATAAGAAAATGCTTGTTAGGAATGAAAGAGTTATGTTATCTAAAATAAGACTATTTCAACATCCTATGGCTCTGTAGGCTTGAAAATCTCAAGTTATTGCCTTAAAACTCTCTCATAAAATCCATAAGCTCACTATAAAGGGGTTCTTGTTTCAGTTCTTCTCTCAACAGCGGATCCTTTCTTTTGGTCCCCTGAAGCATGTCACCATCCTAAGGAAAATCTTGCAAAAAGTATTTTATGGAATATGCTACATCAAACCTCTAGGACCTAACATTTCTAAGGGGTGTCAATCCAGCCTTCAATTTTATGCTGTCAGATTTGTACTTCTGGGGCTTTTGGGGTGGTTGTGGTGAGGATATTTTCAGCTTTGAGTCATTTGCATCCCTCCCTTTCCTGCTCTTCCTTTTGTCATGCACACACATATTCTTTGCCCTGGTAAGAATTCAATACTAGAGCTCATGTGCAAATCTGCCCTGAAAATTACCAAAGACACCCCATCTACTGTGATTTTGTAGAGTGTGAAACAGTTTCCACAATATCATATGAGTGTATCTCTTAAATTACTGTTGGGGATTGTGTTTTTTTTTTTTATTCTGTGCTAACCTTTCCAGTCCCCACCCTTCCAGAAGTACACTTAAAAACTGCATCTAGGTCACAGACTGGTCCCAGAGAGAACCTCCCTGTAATACCTGTCTTTTCCAGCTGATCTTTTTTGGAAGCTTTGCCCATACTCCAGAGGTGAAGCATCCTTTTTGTCAGCCCTTGCCATTCTTTCAAGGCTCTTCTTACTCTTGCAGTTCTGTTGCTGCCCCTCCAATGGTACAAAGAAAGCAGCAGGAGCAACTGTGGAATAGATTCAATGGGGTTTGTGGAGTTTTCCTCTAGAACAAAACCCAGCATACTGGCATGTAAACAATATTAGCATACATTTGTCTAGATTATTCCCAACAATGGTAGTATTTATTCCCAATAGCGAGGTTATGTTTTCAGCAGCAACTTCACTGGAATACTTTTTTAAGCCTGCTTGTTACATCTTTGGGGGTTCCCTTTTACCTGCTGCTTTAAATCAGAGGGGCTGGTTTTCCCCCATATAGTCATCTCCTGAAGAATTACCAGTCTGTCTCTTGCTCCCTTTCTTTGCTCTACTGCTTGCTGGTTAATTCTCACTAAGCTTCTGCCTTGAATTTTAAAGCTCTTCATCTAACCAACAGACTTCAGTAAATACCTTACTGTATGAGTTTTCCTAAACTTAGAGTGTCTGCCTCAAATTTTTATTGAAACAGTCTTTCCCAGGCTGCTTGGCTTCTCTGTTTCAGCAAGACAGCAAATTTATTACTTTCCTCCAGTTTCCTACTTTCAAACCAAGGGGCTTTACATTATGATTAAGAGTAGAATCACCCAAGGACTTCTCAGTCTCCACAGTTGTTTCTTGTTCTGTTAAGGCATAGAAAGTTCAGCAGATTGCAAAATTGTGTGTGGGAACAGTCATTAAAACCCATGGATTCACAGGAATTAGGCACAGGAGGGACCGTCTAGTGGTACCACATCTTCTGGTAGTCAGGTTACCCATTTTCACGGATTTTTTTTCTCACTCAGAGGCAATAAATTAACTGTAACCCTTGCTAAAGCCTACCTTATATTTTGTCTTGCACACCTCATGGAAACTTCTCATCTCAAACATCAAGATATGGAAGATACAGCCCTTCCCTTTGTGGTTTGCAATAGTGGTTAATCACCCTAACTGTTAAAAATGTCTCCCTGCTTTCTAATTTAAAATTGTCTGAAATTCTGTGGAACAGCAGCTGTGAATCTGACAGAGCAGTGTTTCATGATCTTTCCCTGAAGTCATCTAGTAGCATTTAACATCTGTGGACCACTTGGGTTGCCAAGATTTTTACAAGCCTGCAGTGAGAAAGTTTGCATTATAAAGAACACCCCACTTTTGTACTGTTTTCATACATGTGATCTGGATGACTTTTTTAGAAATCATCTCACATCCCTGTATCCAGGTAGATTTATTGTGCTTTAGAGTATTAATGTAAATGTGCATTTGCTGTGTTCCTCATCATCCATCCCTGTCTCCATTCTGACCCCACATTCTCTGTGCTGTCCTAGAAAACTGTATCTTGGACAGAAATAGTAACTAGATTTGGTCAAATGTTGCAAGTGTTTGTCAATGCTAGAAAAGTAAAAATTAAATCCTGGAGTGTGCACTGGTTTGTGCTTGAGCTCAAGGCTGGTTTAAAAAAATAAAATAAAACACTATCTTTTGTTACTCTCAAAAATTTGCTTCAAGTATGTTTGTGCTGCTTTATATTGCTTTTCACAAATGAGAGTTTTGGTGCTACATGAAGAAAGAGCTTGTTTGTTACTGAGGGACGTGTATTTGGAGGCAGAGGAGATGATTTGTGCCTGAAGCTTACATGTTGTGTCTTCCTGGGTTTGTGAGATGCCCCAAAGAGCTTCTGAGGCAGGATGGTGTGGTGCTGCAAAGCTCCTTGTAGAGGAGAGTGGCTGAGTAGCTTTGGGGTGGTTATGAGATGTGAACAGTGTCTGAATTCATCAGGAGGGAGGGGGGGGAAAAGGTGAGCCCCAGAGGTGTGTCAGTTGTGAGATTCCTTGGAAAAAAATGGGGGCTGAGAGCAGGAGGGTGGGAGGGGATGACGGTTGGGTTCCTGTGCCTGGGCAGGGGTGAAACAGAGCATGTTGTTTGCAGTATGTGTTAACCGTTGCAGAAGTGGAACTAAGCAGCACAAAGTATTAGGTGTTATGAGATCTTTTCTTGGCTGATGTCATGCACTGCTTCAGAATGCCCTAAAAACTCAGAACAGCGTTGCTTGCACTGCGAGCTGCTTAGGGCGGGCACTGAGCACTCCACTTGCCTGTTAAGATTATCTTCAGGTACTAGAGGTGGTGGTGTCACTCGGGTCTATTATAACAAGTATAGAAATATCCTGAGAAATGGAAATAAGAGAAGGGTCCCTGTCCCAGGATTTTATTACTTGAGAAAGACAGTATCTTTGCTACTCTTATGGTTTCTATTTTCAAATTATTTTCTCCTGAAGCTAAGCTCTACACACATAACTTCTCTAGACCTTTTGGATCAGAGGCACAGAAATGCTGAGAATTTGTACCATATTACTGTGTGCCAAGTTGTTGAGTCATTCTTGTCCAACTGGGTGTCTAAGCTACAATCCAGCACGCATCATCTCTAGCCTTCTCTGGGCTCACTGTGAGAAGAACAGATGACCTGGTGGCAGGTAGATAGGAGCCTGGGTGTTGAGGATCTCAATTCAGTTCTTTGATGTCCTCCAGAGGTTTTGTGCTAATTTGATAAAAATTTCAAAGGTGTTAAGGACACAGGATGTATATAGGAACTTAATGCCAGTTTTAGAAAGGTGTTAAGTGATTAGTTCCCACTGGTTTTCAGTAGGAGTTACATGCCTGGCTGCTGCTTTAAACCTTGCTAATTACCGTCTTATAGCTTTAGGTACATTACTACATCTGAAAGTGTGTCCTGCAGTCTTTATGTGACAGTTTCTCACTCACACAATAGGCGTAATGTTTCTTCACAATAATGAAAAAGGTGAGCCTGGAGAAGAGAAGTCTCTGGGGGGATCTTGGAGCCTCTTCCAGTCCCTAAAGGGACTCCAGGAAAGCTGGGGAGGGACTCTTGGTCACGGAGGGGAGCCATAGGACAAGGGGGAAGGGTTTGACACTGAAAGAGGGGAGATTGAGATGAGATCTGGGAAAGAACTTCTTTCCTGTGAGGGTGGTGAGAGCCTGGCCCAGGTTGCCCAGAGAAGCTGTGGCTGCCCCATCCCTGGAGGGGTTCAAGGCCAGGCTGGAGGGGGCTTGGAGCAACCTGGTGTGGTGGGAGGTGTCCCTGCCCAGAGCAGGTGGGTGGGACTGGATGATCTTTAAGGTCCCTTCCAACCCAAACCATTCTGTGATTCTATGAAAAATTGTTAGATCCTTAAGTTCTGTGGAATCATGGATGACACGTTTAAACTGATCCTTTGAAGAGGACTTGATCATAAGCAGTTCCCTACTCATAACTTTAGTTACTTGGTTTTCTCACCAACATCTGTAAGACTTTTTCTTTCATTTGAAAGCTGAGTGTTTTATGAAAAAAACCAACAAAGTTTGGTCTTTATCTTGCCTCTGGAGCAATGCCCTATGAGCATAAAACGCTGGGGCGGATGACATTTCAGAGAACTACAATTGACACAGGATATTGAGAGGGGAGGGGATGCTTGAACTACCTTCATCTCGTTACAGGGATACTTAACAGACTGTGTTCTGCACCACGGCAATCTCACTGTGCTTCCAGTGGCTTTGGAAGGGATGGGATTAGAGGAATAGTGATTAAGATTATCCTTTCCTTTTAATGCTTGTGTTATGTCTGTATTGGAATAGTCACTGTGATTATCTATATACTGTGAGATTAATTTCTTTTTGTCCTCCTGAGATGATGGAGTAGGAGTGTGGCTTTTATGCAAAAATATAGTGAGTGTTGGACAAACTCAGTATTGGTTATGAGCTGAGGATCTATCTTTAGGCATTGGTGTGAGATGAAATCTCTTTGTATTTTGCTTTTACATTAAATATCTGCCTCTGGCCCTCAAATAAAATATTTTGGTCTGTTCCTGCTCTTGATTTCCTGTGATGTCTCTTGAAGTGGAATTATTTTTTTTCAGATTTGGAAGTGCTGTTTTGTTGGATACCACTCCATAATGCGTTTTACTTCAAATTATGTTATATTAAAGTTCAGTGAAGCTGAATCTCTGTTTTTATTTCTCTGCCAGTCAAATCAATATCCTTCATCTATTTGCCAATGGGAGGCAGAAAAAAAAATGGTTTGTGTGGGTGGCAGTGACTTGATTGGCACACATGATAGGAACAAACAGGAGGAGATAAGTTGTGTTCTTTTTTTCGTGTTCCTTTGTTTTTGAAGTTCCAGGTTTTCCTATAGGGTCTTAAGGAGTTCTCAAAATAATGCAATTTCATCTTCCGAGGAACACATGCCCTGTCAATGTATAATTTATTGTCAGCTACAACAGAAGGCTCTTCCCTACTGGAATAATTTAGGACCAGTTGCTACTGCAGGTGTCTGTCCTTCCTCATATCACCCCAGTCAGACACAGCTCATTTCTCTAACGACAACTGGAGACATGCTAAAAAGATGAGTTTGCTTGGAAAGGAAAGCATCATTACGACCAACTCCTTATATCTATTCCTGCTTATAAAAAATGCTAAGAAAGCCTCTTCAATTCTTAAAATGATAGAGTTGTAGGATTTTTGTATTGCTCTTTTTGAGTCACTTAAAGCTGAAATACCACCTTGATAGGCTGTGGAACAGACAGTAAAAACTAGAATAAAACTGTAACATAAGGGGTGACTATAGTCATAGCACCCAGTGGAAATATTAGTGGAGCTTAAGATTTTCAAAAATATGCTCCGTAGCGCCCTAATTCTGCTTTCTTCAAGGCACTGTCTGGACCAAACATAAGCCAATGAAGAACACTTTGACAACTCCACCCTGTAAAGATTGGCCGCTGGAAAACCATAGGCTGCTTTTTAAACCCTCGTCTCTAAAAAGCTTGCACTGAACCAGCTCAGGTGGCTGGGTTTTTAAACTTCACTTTAACATTTCAGTTTCTAATTATGGTTGTGAACTTGGCAAGCAGGATATAGACTTTTTTTGCTTTTCTACCTGGTTATTTTCCCAGGTAAGATTCTCAACGGGTGATAAATTCATTTAAAGGTTAATGCAAGATATATCCTTAGAGTCGAGTTTTTCAGTGCTAAGACTGCAGCGTAGATATAAGAGCTTATTTAAGCACATTTACAGATTAATATGGGTATGGGTTCTTGTTTTTCTATATTTTTCTATCAGCAGGTGAATCATGTGGGTTGTTTTTATTAGATTTGGTTGTTACTTTTGATTTGTCTACATGTGTTTGAATTGAAATTAAAATAATGGGGAAAATGATACTTCAATATAATCAGATACATAAAACAGTCTTAAATATACCGTCTAGAAAAGAAAATAAGCTTGTAAAATGTATTATATTTAAAATTGATTTATTAAACTAACTTATTAATATAAAGTCAAATTAAATTGAGTATTTAATATAAGGCACATGGAAACCTGCAGTTACTTCCCTTGAGCGTGACCTACAAGAAGCAGGGAGGTTCCTCGCTCGGTGGTTTTGCAGGGTGAGCAGGGGAAGGTGAGGGCACACAGGAACAGGGATGAGCAGGGGACTGAGGATTCCTTCACTGGTGACAGACCTGTCCAAATGGGTGCAAATCATTACTCTGAATTTGAGGAGCGTTATCATGCTCTAAGGTCAAGGGCTATTTTCCTTTCAAATTCTTTCTCAAGTTAGTAAGCTATTTCCTAGCAAACTGTAATACCTTCCAAGTCGTCTTTAAAATGAATCGTCTTTGCATGAATCCACACTCCAAATTTTTACTTAATTCCCATATTTTCACTTCTGCTCGCCTTCTGATCACCACAAATCCTCTTTATCCTAGTGAATTGTGCATATGGAAAACTTCTCTTAAATAATGCTCTGTATGAGCACAAGATAATTATGTTTATCTATTTCACGCAAGCCCAGCTTTCACACCACATTAAGTCTGGGAAGTCAAGCATTTGGAAAAAAAGCAGCATTACAGCTGAACAGCAAATCTGTGTGATGTTTGTGTTGCCACTTCTGAAGTCTGCTTCTGCCAGAAATCCCTTTACCTTGTTTCTTCCTGTGATTTTTTTGGTCAGCCTGACTCCAAAGGCTGTCCTTGAAGACAGTATTTCTTCTATTGGAAACCTGTTTCTTCTCCAGTGCTGCAGAGTAACTTTAGTAGTGGAGACAGCAATGACCTCTATGGCCTGGTTCCTATCAGGTGCATGGAAACCAGCAGAGGGAGGAGCACTGACTTTCACAGCTTGGGAAGGTGGCATCTATCAAGCTTCCTGCATGGCTGGGATGAAAACTGGTAACTCCCTTTCTCAGCAGCAGCAAAATCGGTTTCTTCTATTTTGATGTCCAGGAAGGTTAAAGAGTGACTCTTCAGATGAGTTGTTGGATTCACCCGTTGAGGCTTTTTAAGAGCTAAGAAGTGGGGCTTGCCAGCACTTCACTTTCCAAATATGTATTTCTGTCCAACTTAGTTGAAGTTACAGTTTCTTTCATTCTGGATAAGCGTAGAGCTTCAGCAGACTTTCAGATAAAACTTAAGTGATCTACTGGTGAACTCAGTGGCTGATCAGGAACAAAATGCATGTGCTTTTTTTTTTAACACACAGGCTTAAGATGGCAGTTGCCATCTCATAAATTTTAAGCAAGGCTGCTCAAGTGGATTGTTTTATGCTTTGTGAAACTGCATAGAATGCAAGTGCTCAATGAGATTGGACCACATAGACACATCTGACAGCAGCTCTATAAAGCTGCTGTGCATGCAGTGAAGAAAAAAATCATAGGTAAAGGCCAGACATGTTTTTCAGACAGATACATTGCTATTGATAAACCACTATTGATTCGCAAACGTGGGTACCTTCAGGTTTTGAGATGAGCATCTGGCACAGGTATAGCTCTGCCTGGCAAAGAGCACAGGAGTTTTTGCCCTTCCATTGACAAATATGCAGTTAATAACTCAGGCTCACTTTGGTTCCAGAAATCAATCATAAGACTTTTACTCAGCCCTTTGGTATCTTTCTACTCCTTAGTAAACCAGACAGCTGTCCTCTAATGCCAAGATTATAAATCTGGATGAGCATCCCTCAGTGACAGCGCCTGGCTTCCCCCTGCCCCTCCTTACGGTAACTCTTAGAAGTAAATTTTGCTGGGTGTGATACAAAGTAAAGGAGGCTCTGTGCCCCACGGTGTTCAGAGCATAAACGTAAGGCAAGAGAGCACGTGGGTGTAATGATGTGCAGAAGGATAACATGAAACGGTCCAGGGTCTGTGTTACCTTGGAGGGAGGAGTGTGAGGGCAGAGACGCTGGGATGCCAGCAACAGGGTGAAGTTTCTCCTGTCATCAGGCAAATGTTGTTCTGTGATGAAGTGCCTTCAGCAAATGATGCTGTGGGATGCTGTGCAATCATTTTCTACAACTTTACTACGGACTGGGCAAAAAATTTGTGCCTTCTAGAAATTTTTTCATGTTATATAAAGACATCTTTTTAACTGCCAATACTTACTACTGTCAATTTTAAGGTTGCAATGAAAACTCCAGGGCTGCTTCTCCTGATTGAAAATGTCATTGCTTGGTGTATAGGATATATTTTTACTTGTTGGAACAAACCTGTACAGTATTTTACAGCTTTCTGTACAGTAAAGCTTCAAACTTATGCTGGCAGAAGGACAGAAAACCAATTCAATGGGAATTCTCATACTTCCCTTTACAAAAGATCTCTTCAGTGGGGAGGACAGTCTGTTTGTAACTGTACAGTGATTATATTTGCTGCTTTGCTGCTGCTCTGTGGCTGAAATGTTAGCTCACTGCCTGACTTTCTCTTCAAGTCATTGTAGAAATAGTTTTTATTTGTCAGCTGCATCTAACGTATCAGCTGAAGATGGCTCAAATGGCTTGGATGGAATTGTATTGTCTTGCTCTCCTTGTCAGACCCGTTCTTTAACCATTTTATTATGATGGTGAGGCATCAAGTGAAACAGTATTCTTGCATACCTAGAAAAGAATGAGTAAGATGACAGGCAATTATGTTTGGTTTTCTCAAACTTTTCTGTGTATGCTCTGCGTTCAACGAACATTTTTTAGATACAGTGACCAACTGATCTATTTGAAACTGTTTTTAAATTCAGTCACTGTGGAAAAAGTTGGAGCCTTATTTTTTGGTCAGCTCAGTTGCTGTTAGTAGCTGGGAGAAGAGAGAGACTAAAAATTTGTGAGTAGCTGTGAGACAATGCAGTATTGAGCAGTTCTGTATCAGATGGCTGCTGCCCGGCCAGTCCATCCAGGCAGAGCTCCAGACTAACCCCGTGCGCTGTCTGTGCCCCGGGGAACGGGGCAGGAATGGGAGCTACTGAGGAGGATGGAGAGGGAAATAGGTCTAATGAAAACAAGGTTTCATTTCAGCCTCTGCAACTCATTTGGTGCTGCCTTTGCACATTCCTCTCTTCCAAATCATAGAATGGTTAGAACTGGAAGGGACCTTAAAATCATCCAGTCCCAACTCCCCTGCCATGAGCAGGGACACCTCCCACCACACCAGGCTGCTCAAAGCCCCATCCAGCCTGGCCTTGAACCCCTCCAGGGATGGGGCAGCCACAGCTTCTCTGGGCAACCTGGGCCAGGGTCTCACCGCTCTCACAGCAAAGAATTTCTTCCTGAGATCTCCTCTAAACAGGAGATCTCCCCTCCTTCAGTGTTAAACCCTTTCCTCTCATCCTATGGCTCTCCCATCTCTCCTGGAACCTTTTTAGGAACTGGAAGTGGCTCTAAGGTCTCCTCAGAGCCTTCTCTTCTCCAGGCTGAACCCCCCCTAACTCTCTCAGCCTGTCCTCGCAGCAGAGGGGCTCCAGCCCTTAGAGCATATTCAAGGCTTGCAACACCGCAAAAGCATCTGTGATCAAAGTATTTCAGGGGCCCAATAGAACTTCTTCTCATGGAAAAAAACACAGCCAAATGTTAAACCTAGGTCTATGGAAGAGTGGCAGCTGCTGATCCCATTCCGAGAGCTGTAGCGCTGCAGACCTTCATTCAATTGGGTTTCTCCAGATCACGTCAGCAGAGGCTGTAGCTCTGCATTCTGCTCTTTGCTCCTTAGGAGAGGCGTGTTCAAGGCAGCATTAGTTTTGTGGCTTTTAGGACTATTGGTTTTCTGGGACTAAGATGACAGAGGGGATATCCAGCTTGTGTCTTATTTTAGCGGGGGGAAAAACACCCTCCTGATTATTATGGGCAGAGGAGGATCACTGCTTGAGAGCATGCATTGGAGCCCAATCCTCTTCTGAAATGCGTTAGTACAGATGTAGAGTCATTGCTTTAAATAAATAAATGAAGACATCTGGATTTGTGCTGTTGTAACAAAGCAGAATGTTGTCCTCTGGGTATAGTTCCTGCACACTGAATAGATAGAGGCTCAATCACTTAAAATATTGAAATACTATTATTGTTTCAAGGCACTCATTTAGCAAAAACTAACCAGGAAAATATGGAAGGTGGCTACTGCCTTTTGACGTGCCTCCAAGGGAGACAATCCATCCTTACGGAAGCAGAGTGCTCAACAGCTCACCTGGAGACATAGGAGCTCCCTGGTGTAGTATGGCCCTTCCCAGGGACAGTATCTCACAGCTGTGGGGAAAATCTTGGACGTCAAGGTCCACAGGCACCAACCACAGGTTGGTGATAATATAACCTGAAATCATAGAATCACAGAACTGTCTGGGTTGCAAGGGAACTTTAAGATCATTTATTCCAACTATCAACCTAACTGATAAAAACCATCACTAAACCATGTCTCTAAGCACCATGTCAACCTGTCTTTTAAATATCTCCAGGGATGGTGTCTCAACCGCTTCCCTGGGCAGCCCCTTCCAAGGCTTAATAACCCTTCCAGTGTAAATATTTTTCCTAATATCCAATCTGAACCTCCCCCAATCCAACTTGAGGCCTTTTCCTCTTGTCCCATGGCCTGTTCCTTGGGAGAAGAGACCAACCCCCCCTGGCTACACCCTCCTTTCAGGGAGTTGTAAAGAGCAAGAAGGTCTCCCCTCAGCCTCTTTTTCTCCAGGCTGAAGACCCCCAGCTCCCTCAGCTGCTCCTCATAAGACTTGTGCTCCAGATCCTGAAATCTGGCCTCACATTTTGGTTTGATCTGATGCCCTTAATTCTCTTCTCCTCACGTATTTTGCATTATCAACAAATAAGTAAAGCAGAGTTTGCATAAGTGTTCTTTGTTCCTCTGCTGTTGGCTTTATTGGAATTCATAATTGTAAATTGTGTATTAAAAATAATGGTAAATGTTGACGCAGCATCTCCCTTTTTTAATTTCCTGTCTTTTCCCAGCAACCTTAGCATCAAATAGTTGTTTTTTTTCAACCACTGACGCACTAGATTGACCTGAAGACTATTCCAAATTATGTTCTCTCTGTTCTGCCAAGTCAATATTTTCTGTCTGCTCTTCTGTACATACCCCACATTATTAAGTCCTTTCCTTTATTACATCTCACCGTGCCCTGGCTCCTGGGATAGGGCAAATATTTGCCTCATTGGGACTGTAGTGAGACTCAAATACTAAGAGACACCACTAAAATGATTTTTTTTTTTTCCTTGTGCATAATTAAGGTGGCTATTTGTACATGTTTAGTTTTTTTTTTAAGGCGGCCTAATTAGCCATATCATTGTGCACTACAGAAGTCTTCCTCTGTTTAATTGCATGGCTCATCCCTTTGCTGTTGTAGAGGTGGTGCCTACTTGTCAGAGCACTGTTTCTGGCTCTGCTCAGTAATATACATTTCTTGGTCATGTCTGAGTATTTTACAAGTCTGGCAGCTCTAGAGATAGTGCTTTGTCTCAGCTTTGGTGAACATATGTTTTGTGTGGCGTTCCCGGGATGTATTCTTGTCCCGAAGATGCTGTGAGGATCAGCCCGTTCTAAGTCTCGTTTTATTTACTGGAAATGGAAGAGAGCAGGAAAACAATGGAGAGATGGTTGGATAATGAAACTGATAACAAAATTCATCCTCCCTATGTCCTTGGTCTGCGGTCTCACCTCTGCTTCCCAACATAAAATAGTAGGAAGAAAATTAAATACCTGATTTCAATGGCATTAAAATTCTGAAGAAATCACAGTTCTAAGATTAGAGGTGACTTAAGTGGGTCCTGCCATTTTAAGTGGCTCGTTAGCAGGATGCTGAGAACAGCCTTTCATCTTCACTAGATGGCATTAACAGTGACTGGATTATGCACAATTTGTATTATGTGACCTACCTCATTATCTCAAAGATCATTCACGATGAACTATTCCATTTCTTATGTGTATTGGGCATGTGTTAGATTTTTCTGCTACTTTCCAAAATCCAGGTATCCTCCTGGGGTCTTGTATGTTTGCCTTGATAGTGAAGTCTGCTGCTTCCTATTTATTAAGGAAGGAAGAGGTGGTATTTGGCTTTCTCTGCCTTTCTTTCGTTATTTTCTGGGTATCTGTATCTAAAAAATGAAGGGTCAGTGTAATATGAAGTGATTGACTTGTCATTTCTGTCTTGAGTTGTCATCTGCAACAAAGGGCCCATCACTCTGGGAAACGCAGGAGCTCAGTATTCTGAGAAAAACAACCACCACTGCATCCTGCAGCCTCTTTGTGCTGCTGAGATGTCTGGTGGCTTTCAACCAAAGTTTATACATCCAATTAAAAGAAAATCATTGCCCTAATTGTGAAAGATGTGGAAGACTGGTTTATGGATGATGTTGTCAGTTTAGTTTCCTACAGCTAGTTACCGTGTAAGCAATGTAAATTCGCTGAGTGTGTTTTGGTCCAGCAAAGGCAGGAGACTCTTGTGTCTTTTTGAAAATTTGAAACACAAAATCTGTGTGAAACAACTTAATGTGATCCTGTGTCCAAGAGTACAGCAACTTTCTGTAGTAGCTGCTGGACTATATTTAGATGAAGACGTACTGCCTTCAGCCACTTTATATGGTGGTTTTTTTATTTGCCTTTTTTCAGCCTTTGCCCAACAAAAATACTAACAGACTTTTTTCAGTTTATTTTGCCTAAAGCAGGAAATCTACTAAATGACTCTGGAAATAGAAGCTTGAGTAATAATGTAAGAATTTAGAAGCGTTTTGATTAACTACATGGCCCTATTGCATTTTGGGATAAAAGAAAAAAGAAATTCTAGGTCTTTTGTAATGGGAATTTTAATTATTCCTATGTCTTTGGGGCAATACTGAATTGAAGATTTTCTTGCTGGGTCATATCCATGGGAGCGGAGGGAATACTCCCCCCTACTTTGCTATTGCTCTTACAAATTCATCTGATCATTCTTTTTAAATGGACTGACCTAGAGTGAATAATGGAATCACAGAATGGTTTGGGTTGGAATGCACCTCTAAAGGCTATCTAGTCCAACCCTCGTGCCATGGGCAGGGACATCTTCAACTAGATCAGGTCCCTCAGAGCCCCGTCCAACCTGACCTTGAACCCCTCCAGGGATGGGGCAGCCACAGCTTCTCTAGGCAACCTGCGGCCAGGGTCTCACCACCCTCACAGTAAAGAGTTTATTCTTTACATCTCATCTAATTCTCCCCTCTTTTGGTTTAAAGCCATCACCTGTTGTCCTATTGCTACTAAATTGCTATGCCCTACTAAAAAGTCTGTCCCCATCTTTCTTATAAGCCCCCTCTAATTACTGAAAGACTGCAATAAGGTGAAGTATTTGCTCTACTTCTAAATACCCTACAGAAGTGACACTTCCACAGTAAATTGCAAACACCTCTCTTTTTGAATATTGGGCACTCCAGTGCCATGACAAGGGAGGGAAAAGTTAATTTACGAAGTGCCAAAGAGTCTGGAACAAGATTCAAAGTGAGATGCAATACTTGATAAATAGGAATAAATATTGTGTAGCGTGTTCATGCAAAAGCAGGTTTGGAGTTGAATGCACATGTTGGGCAGCACATTGCTGGACTCCCTGATTTCAGTGCACAGAGAAGGCTATGAAAGACAAAAATGAACTCATGGCTATTCTTTAAAGCTTGCTGTCTAAAATGGGCTAAAAGCGATTAATGTCCATGTAGAGTGAGAAGACTATTCTTTTTTGACAAACACAGTTCCTATTATCCCTTTTGAACAGCTCAATGTAACTTGAACAGGTCAAGATCAAAATTCCAGCTGTAGAAAGATGAGGCATTTCATACCCTGTGTGCAGGCACCAAGGCTCTCCCTCCCATGTCGGCTACCTGCTGAGAAGGCTGCAGCCACTAAGTAAATGCTTTCATCTTATTCTATGTGTGGAGGATCATCAGCTGAGAAGTTTTGTCATAAGTATCAAGTTTTCATCTTATATTTCATACATAGTTTGTGACATCCAGAACTCGGACTGTGGTTTTTCTTGTATTTCTCAGCCTGTGTTGCTGTGTCTGGAAAGTTTAGTGTGATTAAGTTTGTTTTGTTGTTTGATGTGAAACAATTTAGGTTACAGGCCTGAGCCTTTGGCAGTGTCCTGAAGGACAGCTGCTCAGAGCTGGATCTATGTCATCAAAGCCATATAGGATTTCCTTGTGTCTGCTGACATGGAGCTTAGAAAGGGAAAATGATTTTCCACTAAGTATTCCATTGATTTTTCTGGAGACTGTTAGCACTTAAAAAAAAAAAAAATCTGAAGGAAATCTTAAGTGGCGGAAGGGGCACCTATGACAAAATAGCACTTTCATGAGAGTCAAGAGGAGAAAAGCAAAGTGTGTTCGTGTGGCATTGAATCAGCGCAGAGAGAAAAGAACTGCAGGGGAGTTCTGCCGGGCCTTTGTGTTACAGGGATAAGAGTCTGACAAAGGGAAGGTGGATGTGGAGAAACATTAATGAATAAAATGTCACCTATGAAAGCCATCATTGTCTTCTTTCTCCCTGTATCAAAGGATGCACAGGAGTGTCGGATGGCCAGCAACACTCTTGTTAAGTGGAGTAGGGAATGGAGGGTTTATCCTGGCCTTTTAGTTATACTCAAGAGACAAAAAAGCTGTATTGTTACCACTAACTAGAGAAGACTTTGCATTTTTTTCCTCCTTGTTCTTTCTGCGGTGAGATTGCACACATCTGCAACGCATAGACCAATTCTTTTACCTGTTGACTTGCAATTATCTCTTTCTTGCCTGGGCCTCCTCTTGCTATTCTTTTATTACAAATTACTTGACTTAGATATTCTGTGAGTCTAAAACTCAGAAGGCATTGTCTATTTCTTTGTGATACCCATCCTATTTATAGTTACTATTACTTGCACTGCTTTTTCTCTGGCTTGAGCCCTGGGCAGTAGGTGCAGATACAAACTCCAGCAATAGACCTTCCCCATCCTGAGTCGGCGTGGGGCTGTTCTTGGTCCACTCTTCAATGCTGAGTTTTAATTAACTTGAGCAATGGGACTTCTAGATTTTTACTCTAATAGTCTCACATCAAAAAATGCATTTTTGCTGCCTTTAGCTCTCTGGCTCTTTCCTCATACCTATACATGAGCAAAACACCGTCCTGCACGTAATACGTTCCAAGGAGAAGATGAAAAAACAAAGCTCAAGTGACAGATGTTAACCACAATAGTTAATGCTCTGCCGGAAACACACCGCTGATGAGGGCTGGATGAGAACCCACAACTGCCGATTCCCCTCTTTGCGTAGAGGGATGCATGTTAGCAAGGTAATTGATGATGTCAGTGGAGTGGCTCTAGGTTTACACTAATGTTACTGAGTAAAAAAACTATGCCCTTGATCATATTTGAAGTCTGGCAAACTGAAAACTTCTTACTGACTGAAATTGCAACATTTAAAGTAAGATCATATAGCTTTATTACCCCCTGCTGCTCTTACTGCCCCATCCTTTCAGGTTTCCAGGGACCTGAGGGGACCCCTTTCATCTCCTAATTGAGGTAAAGGAGGATACTTTTTCTGCTGAGTTCTGGTTTTGCTTGCTTAAAAGCTTTTCCTTCAGGCAAAAGTCTGTGCAACACTCTATTAACACCAAGTGGCAGGGGGCTTTCTCCCCCTTCATTTGGGAGAAATCACAGAAAAAAAGGAAATTAGCAAGTTCTGTAAAACTCTGGAAGTGGATGATAACTTTTCAATTTTCATCTGAGCATAGTATGCATGTATGAATTTCAGAAGAAGTTGGTATTTCTTCTCTAAGTTACTGAGCATGTAATACAGGAGAAAATATTTGGAAGAGATTGAGGTAAACCAATCTTTTAAATTTTAGCAGGGTGCATGACTGAGTCTACTTTAAGCTCCTCTGCAAATCTTCCCTTTGACCCTTGGGATTTACCTACCTTGCGGAGAACCTGGAATGCACTTAATAGCTGCTTCTGGATAATTTCTTTTTCCTCTAAAAATCTTTGCTGTTCAGTGAAAGGTTGCTGTACTTGTGTTTTGCATAAACATGTAGAAATTTAACTGTACATCTTGTGTTTGTGCAACGCTGGGCCGTCAGCAGTGGGGAAAGAGCTTCTCCTTCCCTGCACACCCTCCCTGGGAAACAGCCCCCCCTGCCCCGCTCGGGCAGAGGGGTGACCAAGGCTCAGCTTTGCCCTGTGCCGTCGGTGTAACGGGAGTCAAGGAAAGGGAATTCTGGAGCTCGAGGCCATCCCCGGGGAATGGATTGCATCGTGCCCTCGCATATACATCTGTTTTTCTCCACTGCTGTGTCTCAGGGCATTAGCAGAGAAACTAAGCAATTTTAGCTATTCCCTGGAGATATCTCTAGTTTTCCTTTTAGCAGACAAAATGCTTCATTTTTTTTTCCTAAAACCCTGGAGCATTGCAGACTTTAATTTACAGAAATTAGTTTCTTAAACGGAAATTAGTTTAAATCCATGAATTTTGCAGAACTTGAGGAAACTATAGGGCATAAATAAAACAACAGCACAGAGTTGAAAGAGGTTGAATGCACAGGACAAGCGAGCAGGTTTTCTACAGAATTGTTTGGGGCTGGTCTTTTTCAAATGGAATAATTTAGCAGCACATAACGCATTCATATTCAAAGTGCCTTGCCCATGTTCCAAGTGATTCCCTGCCAAACCCCTTTGCATTGCTTCGGGAAAGTGCGAAAAACTCTTCCAATGTTATAGATGGGGGAATTGGGTTGCAAAGTGACTTGTTTAAAGCAGTAAGGAACATTCTGTACCAGAAATAGTGCTCGTATTTGAAAATTCATTGATCTTAGCTTAGATTTCCTAAAATTAAGTCAAATAGAGACATTGGGCATCCTGTCCTGAATTTTGTTGTAAGTGCAATCCTTGATGTCAATGACCTTTGCATCGGGTCCAAATGATCATGTGATATAAGGCATTGAATTGTCATTGGTTTTATTTCTTTTAATTTGTATTTCAGGAGATAGATAAGTGACATGCCCTGTCTAAAAAGGAATTTTTATACCTACTATCTTCTTGGATGTTACCTCAGGTAACATTTGTATTACAAAACAGCTTGGCTTTGCAGTGCTGATTTTGAAAGCTGTCTGTGCGTTTTCTAGCAATTTAAAATGCCTTGAAAACTTATCAATCCTATTTATAAAGGAAAGGAAGATACAATATTTCGATGCCAAGTGTGAAGTGGTAATCAAAAAATTCATGTAGCTGTAGCAAGTGTTGCTCTCCTATTTTTGTGGTATAACTTCGTAAATGTAAATGAGTGCCTCTTTCTAACTTAAAATTCTTATATTACTCTTTAATTTAAAGTAAAGCCATTAATGCCAAGCATATAATGTGAATACGCTGTTGCAGCAGCACAGGTTTTCGCTGGCACCACCCTGTTCCTTTACACTCAGAGGAGTGACACATTATTGCAAATAAAAACAGTGATGTATTTTGCAAACAGAATAAATTCTGGTGAGTCCATGAAGTGCTCAGCAGCAGCAGAGGTTGCCCTTTGGCCTTGCAAGAAAAGGTGCTTTCTTGAGGGTGCTACCTCTCATCCCTCTTGGAATTCTGCCTGTCAGTGAAATGGATGCTACAGGAGCTTCAGCTGTAGTTTCGGTTTTCAGGAATATCTCTCTCTCTGGATCTTTCAGCCATGAAAGACCAAGAAAGTTCTGGCTAATCCTGCCCCACTGGGTGCTGTTTCTGATAAAGCTCAACCAAAACCGCCTCTTTATTCTTTACATTAACTTTGAAGCATCTTCATCATGGAAGTGAACTCTAAAATAAGGGTGCACCGGGCATGTGTAGGGTGTTTTTGTTTCCCCTCTGTGTGCAACAATTGTTTGAAAAATGTGCACAAGACGGCACTGGGAGACAGCTCTCCCTGGGACGCACACTGCATCTCCTTAAGGTTTGAGTAGCCAGGATATGCTTTACTGTTTTCTCGTTGCAATGAAGCAATCTAAACTTTACAGAAACTTAATTAGGGAACTCAGCAGTAGGGCAGGTCACTGAATGAGGCTGGGCTGTAAATGCAAAAAAGACGGGTACGTGTGGAGACATATGACAGTAATTTGCACAGATCAGTCCTTGGACATCCATTGTAAGTTGGCTGCTATTGCCTAAATATGGGGAATAAGCCAAGGAATTTTCTTTTTTCCGTGGATGGTACTGTGTTGGAGGCTTTTTTGAACTCCTGATCAATAAAAGCACTTTGATTCCTTCTTACAACATTGTCTTCATAATCAAACTGAAGATTTCCAGTTGTGTACCACAGATTGTTATATTCATTTACTTTTACAGCCTCTTATACTGTTCATAATATTTGGGTCCTGTTCTCAGAAAAAGAACTCTTTCGTCATGTCGCTTTATGATCCAGTAGAAGTGTCCTGCCATGCTTGATGCTCTTCAGCATCACAGTCTTCCTTCACGTCAATCTTGCTGCCTACCCTCCTCCCCTTGCTCCTTGTCTTCACCCAGCGTTCTCCCTACCCTCGTTCTCCTTTCAAACCAATTTTTTCTGTGCTTTTCTCGCTGTGCATTCCATTGATTAAATAATCCAGAATGAAAATACAAATCAGTGATGTTTATATTTGTGTATCTCACTTACAATGCACAAAAATCCATCGGAGGGAATGCAACATCTGTGCAGTTCTTCGTTAGCAGCTATTTGCTGCTCTTGTAACGCGGGAACAAAGGGATGTCCAAGGAATTTGGAAGGTAGTGTATTTAAAACTGATAAAAAAGAGCACACATTTTACTTGTGCCATTCTGTCTTGAGGCATTTGAGGAAAATAACTGAGTAGGCTTGGCAAAAGATTAGACGCTTAACTTGAAAATCCACAGTTAAATTATGTAGGATGAAGTTCTAGAAGGGAGATAAAGCTGCCTGCTTTAGGACATCAGCCAGCCATGCGCTGCCTGGGGTTAGGCACTGCCTCCCTCCCCATGAGCCTCGTTACTGCATATAATGATCTTTTGCTGGTTGCTTATACCTTCCTCTGCAGCCAGCGCCTGTTGGAGGCCGCGCGCTGGACAAGTTGCTTCATTGTTTGAATCCAATATGTTACTCTTGCTTTAGTTTACCTAAGTACACCAATTAATTGGTCATAAAGTTGTTCAGGCATTTCATTAATAGGGAACGCGAGTGATTTACAACCCACGGGAATAATGTATCAGATGAACTGTGGAGCTTGGTCTGGCTTCTTTCTGAAAGACTCTGGATGGCTATGCCGCTTGCATAGCAAAGAGCTGCGCTGCAGCCATTGGTATTCAGGGAGTGCTACCCAAAGGGAATTTTTTAAAAATAATTATGGCGTTTTATCCTTTTTCTTCCCCTCTTTCCTTAGCACTTTGCCTACATGATGATTTTGACAGAGACGTACGCGACACCGGGCTCCCTCCCCCTTCTCGATGTACTTAAGCTTATTGTTACTGCAGCAAAGGGAGGCTGTTGCTATGAAAAAGAAGAAGGTTACTAGATCACAGCCCTCATAAATATCAGATGAAACCAGCGGGAGGGAATTTAGGTTGGGAGTAAATGACACAAAGCCCTGTGTTGGTTTTACACGTGTGGGGGGAAACCTAAACAATCAATCTTTCTGTGCTGACAATTGAATATTTCTTTCCTTTGCTTTACTACGGTATTTCTGTTTCTATGGCAACCAGGGGTTTTTGCAGGCTGGCAAACTCTCCCACAGCAAATCCAGGGAAACAGGTGTTAGCCAAGGCTTTTAGTTTTGCCAGGGATGCTCCAGCTATGGTCTCCAGAGGAGGATTTGGCCCCGAGTCTGTGGGATGCTCCTCCGAGCGATGCTCTGCCGTTGTGTCCCATGGGTCACTGCAGCCCACAATTAGTGTCTTGTCTGTTAAGGATTTAGCCTGAGAATTGAAATGGAGCTACCAGGACTCTGGTTTCAGAGTATAAATTGAAGATACAGAGGGGGTCAGAAAGCCATGACTTGTCTTTCATACAGGCAATTTTGTGGTATTTTAAGAAGGTATTGTTTGCTCTTTCACATCAAGCGTGAGTCACTGTGGTTGCGAGCTCAGTTGCCTCATTACCTGATGTCCTCCGGATTGTTTCATTGATCCAAGCTGTTTCTAATAAGCTGCAGTAATACCCAGCACACGTTATCTTTGGATGCTAAGGAGTGTAAAAATTAGTCAGGCTTAATAATTTAGATCCATGAATTGCCACTGGAATAAATAGCCTGGGCAAGTAGGCTCAGAAGTGAGCTATTCTGTTTTTCTGTATCCTCTGTGAAGAAAGGAAAAGAACTACAAGCTTTTTTTTAATCCTGTCTCTGTAGGCAGCCAGCGAGACGTCTTTCTGACGGTTGTACCGAGGGGAGAGGGAGAGCTTTGCATAAGCATGACTTCACGTGTCAGCCCCCGGCTGGGTGTAGTGGTCCTGGCAGCTCAGGGCTGACGGTGGGGTCCCTTTTCCATCCCTCCTGGTGGTCCCAGAGCACAGCCGTGTCCTGACAGTTGCTTTTACCGTGAGATTGGACAAAAGGGAATGTCTTTTAGACTCTAAAATCAGGCCTGTGGACTTGTATCAGAAAAGGACTTTGGGGTTTCTTTCTCTGTGTAGAGAAGGGCTTCCACATTGCTCCTTGTATGTTGTGTGGGCGTCTATTTTTGTCAGTTAGGTTGACGGTTGGACAAGATGATCTTTAAGGTCCCTTCCAACCTGGAAGATTCTGTGATTCTGTGAACCCACCCGTCACGTATTGGGAAGGCGCTATATTGCGCTACGCTATGATTGTAGTATTTTGCTCTCCATATACTTTCCCTACTGCTGGACGTGTTGCTGAGTGAGGGGAAGGGCAGGAAGACAGCTGTCTTGCTAAGTGCGTCTCTCATTGGTAGCACTGCACAAAGCATAAAATAGTCACTAAAGAAAAAGTTGTTTTGGTGCAAAATGATACACCCTGTTTTCTTGCTGGGGAAAGAAGGTAAAATAGAACAAATAGAGATTAAGGAGGGATTGTTCTCCTCCAAACACAACATTCAGTAATACAAAGATGTGAACTGCGGAGTATGAACTGGCAGTTATTCAAGAAAAGCTGGTACCTGACAGCGGCATGGACTTGCCTCCTTCCGTATGTTATCCAGTCTAATGTGTTTTGTAAGAGACAGGTGGAATTAAGAAATTCTTATCGAAGAGCTCAAATTCTTATTGTGTAGCCAAGTCTCTTCAGACCTCTTCTGGAAGTGTCACTGGATATCAGGCTGCCATGCCATGGCAGGATTGAAAATGCTCTGAATAACCCCAAGTGGTGAATTTGGACAGACCTATTTTTGCTCCTAGGTAAAGTCTGGAGGCGGAGGCCAATGTTTAAAAAAAACAAATACTGGAGCTTTAAGGGGTTTTGTAGCAGCTTAGCTGTGAGTGTTCTGTGTTCATATCTGAGTGACAGAACTCAAACAACCCAAATGTAAATGCGCTTCATAAGTAAAAGTAAGCGGGGTTTTATTCAGCACAATGTGGAATACTTCTCTTTCTCAGTATGGCTGTCATTTTGAATAGTTTGTATGTTCTGTGGGTCATGTTCAGGAAAGTATCCATCCACAAATGATTCCTTTAAAGCAGTGCATCTGTCTATTCACCGTGGTGTTGAAGCAGTATTTATTTCTGCTAGACCTGGAGGGCTCCTCTGGGTGGAGTGGCAGGGCAGAAACCACAGCGCTGGGAGCTGAGCGCTTTCAGGCAGAGATGATTTGATTATGATCCTTCTGGATGTTCTCGCTCTGCCCGTGCCATTGAGACAAGGATGAGAGCTGAGGGGATGGATGTGGTACTTGTCTCAAACAAACTTTCAACTAAGTCCATGTGCTGGTTGAACAAATCAGTAGGGCCTATGATTTCTCCACGCTGAGTAGAAAAGAGACAGATTCAGGTACTCTGCCAGCCACTTATCCTCCTCTCCCACTCACAAATGTAAATAAATATTCTTTACCCCTGCAGCAATTAGAGAGCCCAAGAATTAACCAAGCCTGAGTGCTCAGAGTTGCAGGAGGATTCCGTTTTTGCTGACAGAACCGTGAACTAATCATATAATCACTTCTTGTCTCACTTAGCTGTCTGTACAGGGACATACGAGGGGTGTTACTTATTAGCACTTAAATATTTTCAAGTGATCAGAAAATGAAGGGTGGAAGTTCAGCAAGGCATTTTGTCAGGCTCTCCCCTGACACAAGATTAAGTCTGTCAAATCTTCATAGGAACAGTTTGGGTTTTTTAAAGTCCAATGCTGGAGAGCCAGTAGTTCTCCCAGATAAATGGTCCCATTCCTTTTAATGAGAGATTCATAAACATCTCCCTCCCCTCTGCTGTGGTTCTCCACGGTCACTTACGAAAGCACTTCCAGATGCTTCCAAAATTTTCAGCGTCATGCTAGGCCATGTTTTGTTTTGAAGTGTCAGATGCTTCATTAGGATTTTCTGATGATTGTTGGGAACCACTGTATTTACAATACAGATTTAAAAAAAAAAAGGGCATCTCCAAAATGAACAAATTTCAGAAATAGAGTTCAGAAGTCTGTCTGACAAGACAGTGATGAAAGCCTCACTGGAATCTAAATATCTAACCTCTGATATTCCTTTACCCAACAGTCTGTTACATGGCTATGGAAAGAAACCAGATTGATCCTTGACAAATCTGTGTTGGCTGTTACCCATTTCCTTATCATGCAAACGCATAGAGGTGGTTTGTCTACCAATATGGGCTATTGCTTTGAGGGGGCATTTAAAGTTAAGCCCCCTGGTCTATAATTAGGTGGCTGGTTTTGTTTGTTTGTTTTAAATAAGTACTATGTCTGCCTTTGTGCCTCTTCTGCATTCTCAGCAGTCCTCTCAGTTACTCAAAGAAAACCTTCAAAAAAAACACAGGTTCTGAGAATTTGAGGTCCCCCCCCAAGTTACAGATATCTGACATCTGGGTAGATAGCTCAAACTATTTCCCTCCCCCCTGCCCATTTTACCTGCTATTATAGTACTGTTTTCTTATTACTAGCTTCTGTAGTTTTACCTCTTTATTGCAGTACAGTATTTTCTCAGTAGTTTTTATATCCTTTCTTTAGTTATCTCACTGTTACTGGCCTTTCTGATTTTGGTCTTTACCCGCCCCTGCTACATCTTTGAGCTCTCTTAAATAGTATGGTCCAGTTCTCACCTTCTTTAGACTTTCTGCTTGCAGAGGAAGTCATTGAAGAACTTGTGATTTAGTTCTTTCAGTTTCTCACTGCTATCCAGTCTCTGTGCTGGGAAAGGCTTTTTTGTTGTTGTTGTTTTTTAAGAACTGCAAGATTTCCAGAACTGTTGCTATCTTCTGGCTTGTTTCACATGGCGCATTATCTGCCACTCATCTGAACCCACTGAAATCTGCTTTTTTGATTGTTTCCTTTGTTTTTGCCCCTGTTCCTCCACGAACTGTGAACCCTACCACTTCTTGGTTGCTGTCATCCAAATTGGTTTCAGCTTTCATACTGGTTTCAACACTTCCACTTCGTTTGGTCAAGTCAAAGAGTCTCCTAGCTGCTCATTCTTCTTTTTTATCAAAACCTGATTCCTAATATATTTATTTCCAAGCCTTTTTTAAACAGTCAGTGATGTTTTATATTACTTTTCCAACAAAAGGGTGTTCCTATCACTGCAGTTATCCAAGCGTTGACCATGGTTGTGTCATCTGGGTTAAAAATACTTCTGCGTGATTGATCTTGGTCCGGAGGTAAGAATCTAAAACCATAACCGTGTGCTTGTACAAGACATAGGGTTAGCAGGGCTGTAACCGCCCGTGTAATCAGGGTTGCCCTCTTCTCCTCATCTTTTCACAGCTGTTAGAGTTGCCCAGAATAAGGAATATTTTCTGCCAAGCTGCAGATTGTCTGGATGAGGGATGATACATCATCAAGCAATGAATTTTGGGGAAACGTTGCTCCTGCAGGTGAAATCCAGCAGCCATTTGCCCTCCAAAGAACAAATCCCAACAGCACAGGCATATAGAACTGTATCCTACTGATGTGGTGCGCTCTGGTCATCTACAGTTCAAAATAAGAAGGTAATTTAGCTCTAAGGAGCTATAAGTGAGGACAGGATAACTGATGGGCTTTGCTGACTATTATCCAGCTTAGATTTTTCAAAACAGAACAGAGGGGTTTGACCAAATAAGAATGAGAAGGAATGCCTTGCAAAAAGCAGTGGGATTGGAAACATCGCTCCTGTTCCAGCACTAGCACAGGCTTCATTAATAAACATTTCCCTCTTACTGTTTGATCTGATTGCAGTTTAATTTTTTTGGGTTCCTTCCAGAAGGAGCTTGTGCCTTCTGTCTCTGGCTCTATCCACCTCATCCCTCGCAGGAGAGGGAGCATCTAATTAGATTTCATGTTCCAACTTAGGAACAACCTCTGGTTTTGGCTGCCACTTCACAAAACTGTAGTGAGAGTGTGAGGGGGAGATGAGAGAAAACAGTGATTCAGGCAGATGTTACAACTTCACAAAGAAGAGGGGAAAAAAACAGGAACACATTATCCTTCTCTAATTATTGCAGCATTGCTTAATATCTCACTTTTCTGGGGGGCATACAGCAAGCTGTAGAGTATTTGGGGCTCTGATTTCAGGTTAAAGATGAGCATCCTTACTCTTAAGAGTGGAGTTCTCCGTGCCTTCTCGAGGCACAGAAAGGATAGATGCAGAGAACATAGAGTTAAACAAAAGAACGCTTGAGACTGCTTCTGAAGATCATAGGTATACAGTTCTGTTTTCACCTTTTCCTTCACATACTGGTCCTGGTGTGCTCCTTGATCTTCTGGCAGCTGGAGGTGCACCCCTTGCTGCCTGTTAAAAGTGACATTAGTGGAATTACAGGAACTTCATTTCAATTCGTGTCTGAGAAACAAGGAACAGTGAGTTTAGGGAAAACCTGACTAATAAGAGACCTTAAGCAACGTGGGTTTTTAAAGCTATGTTATGTACTTTTAATCTTTCTGAAGATTATAGGGTGACAGAAATTTCTAGAAATGGGCAGGATCGTTAAAACCGTGTGTGGAGATCAGCTGTGAAATGACTACTTTTATCATAACCCCTCAAAGAGACCTCTCTTTATGCTGTTGGGAGATAAGCGTAGGTTGTACCTGGAAACTTATAATAAATGCTAATTGAGTTTAAGAATTACATCTAAAACTGCTGCTTTTTCTATTTCTAGGGAGAAAAGAAGGGGAAGAGGGTAGAATTGTGACTCCTTTGAATGGTGACTGAGCTAATTGACAAAACATGTTATTAGGCTGTGTGTGTAAAAATATTTTTCTGTGCTTTGTAATAGATTCCTCTAGTTTACAGAAACAGGCTTTGTTTAGAAACAGCTATGGTTGTGTGAGAACTTGCTTCACCCACCCACATGGTTGAAACAACAAATATATGAAGAATGAGGAAAAACACCGCCACTCTTCATCATTTTTAGCTGCTTTCATAATACCTGCTGAGCTGCATGTTTCCTGTGCTTGCAGCAGACATAAAAAAGCAAATGTGGATCCTGCTGTCACCCAACATGCACAGATTTTCTTGGTTGTGCAGGGAGTGACACTCCTCTGGCAGTGGGTTGAGATGTTTTCTCACACCTGACAGTGCAGGTTTGCAGGTCTCTTGTGGCAGCATCTCATTGTTGTCCTGCTTTTTAATCTGGGTCACGGGGAACTGTCTGAGCAGCGAAGGTCTGGTGCCTGTGTGGCTTTGTCCTCTCCATAGGTGTCCATGAATGGGGTATGTAGGTTACGTAGACAGCCTTTAGAAAAAGGCACTAGAAAGAATAAAAGGTTGGGTCGCCTTGTGGCACAGGAGATCAAGGATTAAGATGACCTCTTGTACACAAGTTCTACCTGTCTAAAAGCTTACGAGACAACAGCCTGGCCTAACCGAGCTGCTTTGTCTGAGCCTGATGTCATGGACTAGACTTGCCAACACAGTCCCTTTGCTCTCTAGGGAAATATTTGTTGTTCCTCCTATCGCAGGTTCTTAGCTGTGACAGGACACATCCTTACTTTCCCAGAAGCAAGGCAGTTTTGCCCTTCCCAATAAATAACAAAGTCCGTTGCATCTTTGTGACCCTTCCTGTGTTTTGTTGAGGCATAATCTTGTTGTTCTCTCTTTCTCCTTGTACCTTGTAATTAATTCGGAACATGAGGTATCCAGTGCCACAACAGAGTCTTCAAAACGTAGGTTAGTATTAAGCTATTGGGAAATTGCCCCTCCTCTCTATGCTTTTCCAGTCTGGATGGATGTGATTGCCAGGAACTCTGTGCAAATTCTTCCCTTTGGATTTTGTGGCTGTCCCGGGAGCAAGTTTTGCTCCCGTTCGTGCTCTCCCATCCTGGGCAGAGGGAAGGGAACTGCGTACTGAAGCCTACTTCTGATGAAAGGAGCAGTGTCGACAATAGCTAAATGTTCCCTGTGGGCCTTTACAACTATCAGGGAAAAAAAAACACAGTGTGTTTTCTCCACTTCAAGCATGTGCAAGATAAATAGTGTTCCTGCTCCTGTCCCTCCCTTGTGTCACCATGCCATCTGAAGAGCTCAATGAGCCTCAAGTAAACATGAGGCTGAGTTGTGGCCGTCAGGATCCCCAAAGGTGGAGTGAGCTCTTCTGCCAGCAGTGACAGCAGGAAAGGAGAGCATCACCTATTTAACTACCTATTTAATGGTTTATGTGCGCATAGACTGGGACCAGTAATTATTCTTTTTTACTGTAAGTTGCCCGTGACACCTTTACTGCAAACACAGTGTAAATGCTGCCAACGCCTCGGCGGGTCCTGGTGTCTCTCCAGGAGCAGCATCGCCTGCTGAAGGTGAGAGCTGGTGCCTGCCTTTGACCTACTTCTGGAACTTGTGTGTCTAAATCCATCCCATAGCATTCATCCCCCTGGAGCAGACTTCGAGTAGAACGTCATTACGCATAAAGCAGCTACTAGGGAAGGGAGAAAATACCAAAGAGCTGATGTTAATGCATGATGCAAAGTGCCATGTGCCACAGAAATTTAAGTATTCTGTGTGGGAACTGAACTTTGTGCTTCCAGGCACAGCAGCAGCACCCAGCGCTTGGGCTGGAGGAGGCAGGTTAGGTTTGTAAAGAATAATACATTCTAACCTATATAGGTAGACCGGGAACTATAAAGAAAAAGCTGATGGTGTTGCGGAGGTTACAGAAAACCTAGCTGGGGAAAGATTGAATTATGTTTTGTGGGAACAAAGAACTTAATCCAACAACTTCATTGACCCAAAAATACAGGAGAGGAAGAGTGAAAGTCCCCGTCACTTGGGGAGGGGGGGGAACATTGGAATTGGAGGAGAGCTTAAAATTGTGCCTTCTGAATTTGTGTCAGAAAAAAGAGAGAGAGCTGAAATCCTGCATCAATAAGCACAACTACTGTTAGTCTGTGTCCAGGAATGTTGTTTTGATGGAGTCCTGCTTTGGGCAGTTACACCTACTGAATGTTATTGGTCGCAGCCTATGTGTATATAATGCCAGCAGTTAATTACTGCAGTGGTATCAAGAGTTTTTTCACTTTAAAAGCCTTGAAAATCATAACTATTAAGGAGTATCTGTTACAACTTTCAAGTTCTTTGGTACAGGAAGATTAACCCCGCGTGATCCTTTTGATTTCTATCTTCTGTACTAAGATCCCCATTAAAAAAAAAAAAGGAGAAAGTTGCAGTCCCACAACATGATGAAATAGCTCTTTTTACCTGTTTTCCCAGTGCAAACTGCTAGTAGAAAAAAAAAACTTGAAGGTTGTTCACGAGGTGTAATAAACACTTTCTATTGATGCACTGGCTTAGAGTTTATTTGGGCTTTTTTGTGTCATTACAACAGAAATCCTGATCAGCCATGCCTCTACGACAGGAAACTGCTCGTTACAAGCAGGAAAGTACAAATCTAGAGGGTAATTTCGCTCACGTCTTGAGAGAAAAATAACCTGCTTGCAGGGGGTCGGGAGAGAGAGGGCAGTCCAGTGGAGGTACAGGTAGGGAGATCTGGCATTTAAAACCTCTCCGGTTGATTAAAGAAATATTTTCCTGTTTTTCTTTCCTCCCTGTTCATGTGAAGAAAATAATATGGCAAAATTCTTCAGACGTCATTCTAGGCGGATGCTCTTTCATACAGAGGACAGGGACAGCTATGGGACCAGAATGTGGTGCCCTTTGAAGCTCATGAACCCTCCAAAGGAACTGTTGGCCACAAAAGAAAATCGGAGACCTGTACATCTATTTTGAACGCAAGACATAGAAATAATTTGTAGTCACACACATTTCAAATCACAAGACAATGAGAACCATGCCCGTATTTTGCATTTAGAGCAAACCCATGTGAGATCCCATACCCACTCTGGTCCAGGCAGAGCAAGGGGGAGCTCTGCCCTGCATTTCCCTACCTTTTTCAGGTTTTAGAGAACTTAGGGTGGCTTTACAGACATTTTTAGCTGGCCAAATCGGTCATCTTCTCTGACCTACTTCTCATCAAGTACGAACAGGTTCTTACCTACAGGGGTAATAGCCTGTGATCTACACTCATGTTGTCAGTGTAGGCGCTGCTGCTGGAGCGTGGCTGACGGTAATAACCTAAAGCATCTTTAGCGTGAGATTGCTAAACTTCACTTCCATGGCAAATTATCTTTACCAGTGTTGCTCCGTCCCTTTTTCCTAATTTTTGAAGCAAATTGCCCAAGACTAACTCCTGTTTGGAATTTGGCTGAAGTTGGTAAAATTTTGCAAGGGTGGGGTGGGGGAATGGTAGGTAGGAAGGAGCCCCCGAGATAAGCTGGTGCTGAACTTGTCGGGTTCTCCTCCAGCTGGCTCAGGTCCAGGAGCTGCTGTGTTGGGAGGGGACGGGAGGTGCTGTAATTAAGTTGTGGGAATGTAAGGAGATAAAAGGGACAACAGTTCAGAAAGCTTCTTTCTGCTGAAAATCGCATCATGTTTTTGCTGGTTGCTTGTTCCTGTTGCTGGCATGTTTTTAATGATGCTGTTCGTTCCCTATTAATTAACTTTTGCTTCAGACTACTTTATGACTTCTAACAAGCCTTTTTGAGAAGCACTCTCCTGGTTCAGCAGCCACAGGCGTGTGTTTGTGCTTTTCTATTGCTGTCCGTGTGCTGTGCTAAAAAGTGGGAATGTGTTTGCCCTGTTCTGGTTTGCGTTCTTACGTGGCACACGCTTTTTTGCTGTACTCCAAAAGCATAAATCTAACCCTAACTTTTACGTTTCCTTTCCAATTAGCTCTATTTAAATACTCAGCTATTTGACTTTATATGCGGAGAGGGTTTGAGTGGAGTATACTCATCCTCAGGAGGACTTTTACGCAACTGCTCCAAGAGAAGTTCATTTTGGCTGGAGCACTTCAGGCTGAAATTGCTGGTTGCGAGCGTGTGGAACCAGCAATTTATAACTGAAGGGCTTTTGAAATCTTCCCAATAGTGGAGACCTCCACCCTGTCTCTGGCTTCTGGATGAAGTAATGCTTGTCTTGAGCTATGATTCCTTATTTAAGGTCATCAAAGCTAATGCTACGGCTGAATCTTTCATAGCTGCTCTTTCTCTGAAGTCCCCTTGGCTCACCTTATTATTTGGTCTCAACAAATCGGGGGGAAGTAGGCAATGAAGTCAGTGGAGATTTCTGCTTTGGATTATCTTGGGCCATTCAACTCTGATCTTCAACCTGGTGAAGTTAGGTTGAAGTTGGTATTTTTCCACTGGTTTCAGTGAACTGTTGCAAAGGGGTATTTTTTTTCCTCATGAGTTGAACTGGTTTTAACTGCGCTTTTAATATTTTCTGGTTTTTATCTCTTTAATAATGCAGGACAGTTAATGCTGCTTTGTTTCTGAGGTACGGCTAAAGATGTTGTCATTCTGTGTTATGCCCCTGATCACATAAAAAAAAAAAAGGAAACCAAACCCAAACCAACCACCAAAAAAACCCACCCCAAAATCAAAACCAAATCAGACTCCCAAGGCTCTCCTCTTATCTCTCTCCCCCAAATAAAACCCCAAAGAAAGAGCTCCATGTTGACCAGAGTCTCAGTAGCCTTTCGTCTATACATTTGTTGGGGTGTATGTGGCTAGAGACATTCAGATGAGTAGAGAAGACCTCTGCTTTGACAGCTGTGTGCTTTCGAACAAATCTAGTTGTTACTTTTGCCTTTTTAACTGGAGTTGTCTACAGACATCATAGTGCTCAGTATTTTTGCTTCAGCATCTTTTTCAAAGTTTGTGCTTATTTGCAATCCTAGATCTGTACACAGTTGATTATTTCCTATGTGAATGAAAATTATCTCAGGCAGTATTACAGATGCAATTTTTATGACAAGACAGCGTGTATCTGTAAACATATTTTCAGTGCATATTTGTACACAGTTCAAAGTTTTATTTTCACAAAAGGAGTGTGCCAGAAAGGACTGCATTTAAGAGCTGTACACCTGGTATCAGTGTGATTAGAGGCAAGATTGCTTTCTAGCTTTAAAGAGAGTTTTTGCTGTTTGCTAACTTGTTGCCATGGTGGCACTAGTTTTGTTTCTGTAAATTTAGACTGTGCCTTCTTTGTTGTTAAGACCTTATCAGGACTATATCAGCTGCTTAGAGTATAGATTGCTTGGACGCTCATTGTTTAAATAGGCAAGTCTGAAGATCTTGTGTGTAGAATTGGCAGATAGACATTTAAGTGGTTTAGCAGAAAACTGCTATAGTCATTTCCCCCAGATTCAGGAGTTTTACATTATTGGTTCCAAATTGCATTCTTTTTGTATTCACTTTTTTTTTTTTCTCCTTTAGCAAGTGAGGGCAACAACCAAAGGTCCTGTCATCCTCTGGAAAGCCCAGACTGGGCTGCTTTCTACTTATTCTGAGCAGTGGTAGGCATTAAAGAAAGTAAGAAAGTATTCTCTCTGTCCTTTCTATCCTCGTCGTTTCAGGAGCTGGATCATTTGACTGTAATGGGGCATGTATTTCATGGAGCTAAATCTTCTGGTTATAGCTGTTACGGAGGAGGCGATCGGGCAACTTAGAAGCTTTGGAGGAATTGAACAGTGTGGAATCTGTGTGGAAACAGAGTGTGAAGCAAAGGTCTCTGCTTAGTCCTCTGATAACATTTTTAGGCAATTGAATTTGTGACAGGGGATGAGGAGTGGAAGAGTTTGGCTTTGTGTAAATATTCCAAATGAAAAGTGCTAATTTCTGCATCATTTTTGATGTGCTAATGATAGCAGCGCTTTTGCTCCGCTCTGCTGTCAGTTCAGTCTGGAAATCAAGGTTACTTGGGTTGTCTGCATTTTACGCAGTTGGAAAAAAATTTCTCCTACCTACTGGTTGTGCCTCAGGGTCTGGTCAGGTCTACAAAGTCTGAGGACTTGGGGTTTGGTTTGCTGTTTGTAAAACAGATGAGGAAAACAGCTGATGATGCCTATACGTGGTTCTTGCACTGTTAAATAGAAAGACTGATGTTTTTAAGGAGGCCTCCTCTGCTGTGGAGGACGTCTAAATGGTTCATGTGGACGAGAAATTAATTTTATTTGGTCAACTAAGGTTGTTTCTTCTCATAGTTGTCTACACGGAGAATGCTACATGGGAGAAAAGGACCCAAAGTAACAATTTAGTATTTTTTTAGCTGCTAAAAAGAGCCTGGCACTTCCAGTAAGAGCACCTTTCTAATATTAGGGCTTGCAGCACCCATTTTATAAGTGGGAAAGGAAGCATGAATGTCATAAGCACTAGAATGTTCTTTCTTTGCAAGAGCTAATCCTGCAAATACATACGATTTGCCTTGTGATTTAAGATTTCTCAACTGAGTCCTTATTTTTATTGTCACCTCCATTCAGCCCCAGCACACCCTCAGCACCTGAACCAGCCGATCCTAATTCCTTCACTTTGGTTTTCCAATTACTTGCAGATGCAGGAGGTTTGAATGATGACTTTCTGAATATTGACAAATTCTGCAAGTGTTTCAGGGTAGGGAAACAATAGATTTTTGTGATTCCTGAGTTTATCGGAGCTTTTCTGGTTTAAAGGCTTTGTAAAAATCACTAAGAATTAAGATTTGTATCTGCTCTTCCATTTGTAGCTTGGGTAGGGTCACAGCTGTGAGTATAGAATTGTCAAAGAAAGTTCAATGTGTGAAAAGCTCGAGCATTCAGCAGCGTTATTTACTGTTTGCTGGTTGTTCCTCTCTTGCACTGCTGCTGTTTTGTGTACCGTAATTGTGTCAGCGGAGGTTAAAATCGGATGTTAGGAAAAATTTTTACACTGAAAGTGTTGTCAAGTGCTGGAACGGGCTGCCCAGGGAAATGGTTGAGTCACCATCCCCGGAGATATTTAAGACATGTGGATGTGGCACTGAGGGACATGATTTAGTGGTGGACTTGGCAGCGCTGGGTTGGACTCAATGACCTTAAAGGTCTTTTCCAACCTAAACGATCCTCTGATTCTCTTTACTGCTGGAAATCCCAGCAGCTGGAGAAAAGGCTAAAATCACAACAGTGTGGGGCATTGTGTGCTTCTTGAGGGGTATGAATCTATCTTCTCCTAGGACACCCCCAGCCCTAACCAGCCCTGGCCCTTCATAATCTACTAAGGTCAGTGCTGTCCCCAGTTCCCGTAAAGGACATGCCATACTGAATCCACAGTTTTTTCTTAGTCACTGGGAGAGCAGAGAAAATTCTCTGCTGAACACGTTGTGCAGCTTTGCTCCAGGAGACGACGAAGTTCCCTTACAGTGCTTCAGCACAGGTTATCGATCTGTAAAACAGAACTTATATATCCTAAAACCTTCGGTGATTTGAACTGGGCTCTGAAAATCAGAAAAGGTAGATTTGCTGAAGTTTTTTGGAGATGGAACATAGCATTGCATTTCAAAATGATGATACTTTGATTTGTGGGAAGCATTAGAAGAATGGAAAATTTCTCATTTCCACACTATTTGTGGAATTTCTTTGTTCATCCTGGGGAAAGAGTGGCTACAGCAGTCACTCTCTGGAAGGTAAAGCAGACACATATCTATCTTAACCTCTGGGGGGAACTGATGCTGTTTAATTTGAAAGACAGTTTAAAGTCACTTGTATTCCTCTAGAACAATCAAATCGTCTCTGAGGGATTCTTGAGTTACAAGATCACGTCATCGCTTGAATGCGCTGAGCAGGAGGATATTCCTTGTGAAGCAAAACCTGCTTGTATTCCTGCACGGTGTGAAGGTAGAAGAAATCTCAGTTCTCCTAATTGCAGCTCAGATATCAGGGAAAGATGATCCGTGTTCCTGATGGCCACAGCTCTTTCTGTGTGTGTGGTGGCACGGGGAGGTGCAGCAGGTGGGAATGGCTCCTGTTATTTCCCCACGTAGCTTTCTGTTCCTGATGACACTCAAAGCTGCAGGTGGTGGTGGAAAGTTCCTCGGGAAACTGCAACAAAGCAAATGAATGTTTTGCTGTCGTGCTGTTTCCTTTCCTCTCAGTTACCCCATGATGGTCTGTCTCCAGAGTGCTTCTTGCTAACAGCAGCTGCTGGCTGCTATCAGGCCTCTGGCATTTTAAATTCAAGGGTCTTGAGATATTTAAGATCCATTTATTAAAAAAAAAAAAGGTACCAGATGCTTGGCATGGGGTGGGACATGGAGAAAAGAGCATGGGAATTTTAAGTAAGCAAATGCGGTGTGTTTAACAAAGGGTGGCTCCACCTGAGACAGCACTATGAGGTATCTTCAGGAGATGCTGCGAGGGCTGGAGCCCTCTGCTGTGAGGTGGGGAGGTTCAACCTGGAGCAGAGAAAACTCCAGGGAGACCTTAGAGCCCCTTCCAGGTCCCTAAAGGGGCTCCAGAAGAGATGGGGAGGGACTCTTGATCAGGGAGGGGAGCCATAGGAGGAGGGGGAAGGGGTTCAAACTGAAAGGGGAGATTGAGATGAGATCTGGGGAAGAACTTTGCTGTGAGGGTGGTGAGAGCCTGGCCCAGGTTGCCCAGAGAAGCTGTGGCTGCCCCATCCCTGGAGGGGTTCAAGACCAGGTTGGAGGGGGCTTGGAGCAACCTGGGCTGGTGGGAGGTGTCCCTGCCCAGGGCAGGGGGTGGCACTGGATGGTCTTTAAGGTCCCGTCCAACCCGAACTATTCCATGAGTCTATGAAATCCATGTTTCTGTATGTTACGTTCCCTGGTAGCCCCAAATGTTTCTATAGTCAGTCCTTAAACCTACAGCAAAGAGACCTTTGTGGGATAGCTGTGTGACTGATGGGTGCTTTGTATCTACGCTACTGTGGAGTAGGGTCAGTGTAAGCTTCTGTGGGCAGGTGCACAAGCAAAAATTTTCCAAGTCTGTTCAGTTTTTGGACTAAATCGAGCTCTGCCGTTCCGGCTGTGTTGGGGGGCAGGACATTGCTGCTCCACTGCCTGCCGGGATCCGGACAGTGGTAAAAACACTGGGAGATTGTGCGATGCCAGAACAGGCTGAAATAGAGTTTGGTGCTTCTGGGTTCTGTTCCATGGAGTTGGCAATTGTCTTGTATCTTACTCAGAATGCTGGAAAGCTCCTCAAACTTAACCTTTCTTTTTTTTTTTTTAAAAAGCAATTTACCAAGGGAATTAAGTGATATTTCTACATGTGAAACTGTAGTAAAGGTGGGGACTTGCAGTGACTTCTTGTGCAATGCCCTGACAGGTTTAAGTCCTAACATCATCTCTATTCTGCTGTATGACAGTAGTTGGAACCAAGGGTCATTTTCCTACAGAGTCATCAAAAAAAAAATCACTGTTGTTGGGTTTAGTTTTTGTTTTCAACCCCCCCCCCCGCCAAGTTTTTACAGTTTCTCAGGAAGATGGGAGTTTTGCTCATCAAAGAAGCAATAGAAGGGAAAGATCTGCACAAAAAGGAGCAGTGAGTTAGTACATGGGTCCATGCACAAGCCCACACGAAGACTTGATTGGCGCAGCAGTGGAGGTGGGAAGGGTGTTAACGCTGGTATCAGCTCTGGAATGTTTTGATACGAGTAAGTAGGAAAGGAGGACGAGGGGAAGCTCACACTGTAGTGTACATTTTGCTTTTAAATACCAGCTGTCCTTTCCGCAGCCCTAGAAGATTTATCAAATTAACTCCCCTCTCTCCCCATGCAGAGCTTTAATGTGTCCACTTGTATTGCAGAAAAAAAATGCAATTAAGTCCTTGCTTTCACTAAGGCGTCTGTACAGTGAGAACATTTGTTCCTTTACAGCTGTGGCAAGGCCACTAGCTGCAAACTTATTTCAATTGAATTTTTCTCCTTTCCTGATTCCATAGTTGGCTTTTTAACTGAAATGTTCGGCTCCATACATTAAACTTAAGCAGTGATTTTTTTTCTAATATTTTTTTCCCCACAATTTAATTTAGCAATTAAAAGGGGAAGTGAGAGGGAAAAGCACAAACATTGCTTTCTACTAGCGTTTCTTGATTTGAATTCTGTGTGATGCTGTATTAGGAAAAAAAAAAAAAGGAAGAGTCTGGAAGGTGAAACTTAGAGCTGTCACTGGTGGGGAAAGGAGAATGGAGGGGTCAGTTTAGTGTAGAAGAGAGGGAAAGGAGAGACAATGCGGTTGTTTCAGTGGTAGATAATCACTTTAAGCGCTGTTAACTCAAGTCAGTTTTAGAAAGCTGCATTAAAATCATTCTTCAGATAATCCACTATCAGAGGCCACTTCTGAAGCTAAGCCATATTTTCATAATACACTGAGTAGTTGTCACAGGAGGTCTTCAAGCTGTCCTGTCCCTCCATCTGATGTCATGCTCTTAATGTCCTTGGCTACTTTTATTCCCTTATTTGTGCAGTCAACTCTTCCTGGTATGGAGTGTTAGGGAGGTCTGCAAACAAGCCCAAATGAAAAGTCTATCAGTATTTCAGTTTCTTACACTTAAGTGAAAAGCACTGCTTTCATTGCAGCATTATCCTTAATACCACATAATTCTATGAAAAGGTCTAAAAAGCAACACTTAAAAGACTTTTTCACATAATCTAAACTAACATCACATATTGACCAAAAAACATTGCCTTTTCCAGAAATACTGCTTTTCCCTCTGGAAAAGAAATCTGGTTATTCTATTTAGGCTTCTTTTCTAAGATAGAATTTGAAGGGGAAATGACTGGGCTGCTAATGGATAGATCTTATCCATGGTTTTAATGTAATCACCTAAGGATGCATTTGAATTGTCTGTAGACACGTTTATCCCAGGATTCCATGTTATGAAAGTGTTCCCAACATCGTTTGCTTTTCAGGGAATTTTAAACCTAAATTGTAAGTGAAAGCTTTATAGTCACAGGCGCTAAAAGTCTGCTCACTCGTGAATGCAAACATGACAGCGGAGCGTGCGTGTGAATACAATCTTGTATCAGAAAATAAACTGCCAGGTTCTGCAGTTGTCTGTTGTGTGAGCAGAGCTGCATGTTCCACCAAACCGCAAGCAAGCCTTATCCCCTCCTCGCTGCTGGGCTGCAGAGCGAGAGGAACATCAAACCAGTTTGGTGGGTTAACTGCTAGGGAGCTTTTGAGGTTGCAAAAACCCAGAAGTGGACAATGGGAACGCTTACAGATGGAAATCTGTGCTTTCTGTTCTGCTGCAAGTGAACCTGTCTCTGAAGGAAAAATAAATGAATGATACAGGATCATAGTATTTGATTTATCTGAACACGGTGTTTCATACCTTAGGGAAAACATAAGGAACAGTAACTCTTTCCTCAAAAGCAGTATTTGTCTTGAAAATTCCCGTTTCCTGTTTTATGGTGAATATTTCAGATCTTGGAGGAAATTAGCATATCCATTACTTTCTAGTTTTCCAGAAGCAGCAGCACAGAAAGTGGAACATCATTTCTATAATCTGTCTCCCTTTATGGATGGAAGGGTAAAGGTGGTGGTGGTATGAACTTTGTCAATGAAGCTTTCCCTGAGGCTTTTGCATCCTCCAGGCTGAGCAAGCGTGTTACCTAGGTGAGAAAAATGCTGTGATGGTTTTGAAGAGTGATTAAAATACCTAATGACCTAAATTAGGGGAAGTCTTCAGAGTTCTATGTGGGGAAAGGAGATAAACAAGTCTTAAGACTTGAAATTCCCTTTTCCTCCCCAATCTGAAGTTGTCGGAGTCTACAGTCTGGCTTCCTGTGCCATGAAATAGTCAAGTCCGAAGTAATCGAAGCAAACGCTTGGAGCATTGTATTTAAAAAGCAGTGACACCTTCATGAATGAGAGTGGTCTGCTGGTGGGCAGGTGGGTTTAAACTGGGTGAATCGATAGCAGCTGCTTTTTCACTGGTCTGGGAAGTGGTCAGTATAAACTTGGTGGGCCAGTGTTCTAAAATGGGGAATTAAGGTACCAGCCAGGGACTTTCTTGTTGAAAGTATAGTGTTATCCCTCTGAATATATTCCACCAACCTAAATATTACACATTGGGGTTACATATTGGGCTGTAACTGCAGTGAAGAGATGCTCCAGCATTTGCGTGTAATGCGTGACTGGTTACAAGATCTCTTGTCCTGTGGTGCCCCACTGCTGCTGGTAGCACCAGGGCAGGAATGTAACCTAAAAAGGAAATCAAAGACACATTCAAATGACTTGGGCATCATTTTTGGCAAACACAGCTTCTAAACCATGTTTTAGAAACCAAATTATACCCAAATTGAGGTGCTCTATAGTTCTTCAGCTTTCCTCTCCAACACATACCCTTCTCATGAGGGGTCCCTGTGGTGGAGTCTCATCAAGCACAGGAAACCAAGGTTTTAGGAGGTGAACTGGTGATATGGTGGCAACAATTCTTAGACTAGTATTTGGTCTTGTAGTATTAATCCTAAACTCTCAGCCTCCCAGCACATAGCCAGAACCTCATTCATCTAGGGAATCCATTAAAGATTCTCACTGGGGACTTTATAACGTACAGTGTGATATAAATTCCAAAGAAATGAAGAGGTTTAGCACCATCTCATGAATTTGTTCAGATTTTGGCCATCGTTTGGGTCTCTGGGGTGCTATGATAATACAAGTTGCATATTCGGCTGGGTATAGTTTTCATCTCCGGAAAAACAGTAAAAGGATGAATATCCATTCCAGGAGGCATTTCTGGAAAAGACCTGTGATTGATATCTTGGCCAGAAAGATCTTAGACTCTTAGAAAACACTTTATACTTGCCAAAAAACACTGGTGCTTAAAGGCAGTAATTTGAATAATTTAAAGATTAAAATAAGAATATAATGATTTATAATCTAATGTCTCTTTACACAAGTGTGGTGTGGGGAATTTCAAGTAGATCATGCTTCTTTAAAAGTCATACAGGAAAGGAACATAACTTAAAGAAACAATAATAATAAAAAAGGTGAAGAATGGGTAGTTTTGTTTTTTCTCCTGGCAACATTTTCAACATATCCCACGTGAGACAGTGGTTAGTTATTTACAATAGCTTAAGAGTTCACAAAGGCCACAAAGCTCATTAAAAACAGGTGAAGGCCTTTTGGTCTGTTGTAGAAAATTACATGTTATTGGCTAGAATTATGTGACCTTTGTAGGAGCCTACAAATATGCTAAGCTCCCTGAAAAATCATACAATATATTAAATAAAATAAATTCCCTGGTAGGCACACTTATTCTCATGTATTCAATTATCTTCTTTTTGAGAAAATCTTAAGTGATTAAGATTCAAATTATTGAATCAAAGTTCAAAATGATGTGGTCGGTTGGCTTGTTGTGGTGGGTTTTTTTCTGAGCAGTCTGATGGGGTTTTAAGTTTGGTATCTGGCGAGACAGGTCTACCACTCGAATGTAAATGCAGCATGAACCAGTAGAGGGAAACAATCATCACGTATGATTTATGCTGCTTATTGACACATTACTGTTCAATTAATAATAAGTATTTGAAGGCCTGCTTGTGTTAGTATAAGTAAATCATATGAAGAAACCCGCAACGTTTTAGTTCTAACGAGGAAAAGACTGAACTTTTGAGCGGAAGGCTTCGTTTCCATAACACAGCTCTCCAGTGATGAGTGTTCTCAGTCTTCTGTCTCTAAAATTTAAGTATAAGCCTTTAACTTGGATGGATCTGTAGCAAAGGGTCATGGCGGGGGCGAGTAGGGGCAAGTCTTATGATAGTGTGGTCTGCTGGGATTTAGCAAAATAACCTTAAAAAGGAGTTCATTTATTTTTCTGTGCTTTACCAGCCCTGTTTCAGCGTATCCCAAAGATTGTACTATGTTACTGTCCTATGAAACAAGGTATATATTTAATGTTTTCAAGTTTCTGTGGGTTGTTTCCAAACCAAGCACTCACCTGCTGCCTTCATTAGGTTATTTACTGCCTGCCGTGCGTGAAAAGCAGAGCAGTGACTGCTGTCTGTATACATGTTTGTTCACACTGAAGGAAAAGCAACAGCTACTACCAGTCCAGGAGCAGAGTATCAATTCCTGAATTTTACAGTTAGCAGATTGAAGACAGGATCTCTTACTAGCTTTGTGTATTAATATACTGCTTTTTATATGTATAAAAAAGTATTTATATTTATAAAAAAGTAAGCTTTCAAAGCCAGGGTAAGAGCCAGCACGCTTTCTATACATAGTGTGCATCAGCAATATTGTGAAAATCTCCCATGATTCAATGAGGGGAAAAATCTAAGCTTGTAGTAACTATAAAGGTACTTATGAGTTACTAATTCTAGATTATTGATGCTTCATGTCAAAACAGTAACTTCAAATTTGAGAAAGTCAAATGGAAGCTTGTTAAATGAAGGGTTTTAGAGCAGGTATACTTATTACTGATGTTTCTCATCGTTGCTTTCCTGTGTTAAATACTGTATCAATTTGACAGTCCTGGAAATCAGATTCTATTTAATAATTGCCCAATTTAATCAGTACCAGCATGCTAGTCCACTGACTTTATCTAAGATATTAAATCCCATAGTCACCGCCTTTAATATCATAAAGCATGGAACCGGGGGATGGAAGATTGGTTCAAGCAGGTCCAAGTTTTCAATTCATTACTGAGTCTTGCAAAGTTGATTGCTAAAGGTAGAAAGGCTTAATTTAAAGTCTAGGTTTTTGGAAATGTGCTCACATAGGTCCTAAAAGATAGACTTTCCCGGGGAATCGGTGTATGGATATACTGTTTGGATGTTACTGAAAAATGACTCGTGGGTTTGAGATGCAGTGCTAGGGATGGACTGCTTCGGAAAAAGTAGGGCAGTAGATCTGTCTCAGGTTTTATAATGTTACTGTAGAAGAAGTGTGTTAAATGGGTGAGTCTAGGTCTAACCCTGAGCATTATTAGCTTTTTTAATGCCTTTCTGCTGTATAAGACTGGAGGCGGGTTAACTAAAGTTAAAAGGTAATTCAAGAGATATAAGGTTTTTTTCACTGATGTTCCCCACATGAAAACAAGGAATGTGCGAATAAAGGTTGTCAGACACACACAGCTGGAGGAGGGTAAAATTATCAGACTGGAGGAATTAGGACTTTGAAATGTGATGAAATGGGGGGAAAAAAAAAAAAGATGTAATTTAGCATTACAGAATGCAAGGTCATGCATCTCAGGACTAATTAGTTTTTTGCTTTAAGATTAGAAATCAGTTGGAAGTGACAAGAAGCTGTTGGAGCATTAATACCAGGAGATTGAGATGAGTCTCTGAGATTTGCTGCTGGAAAGAGAATGTGTTTCTGTAAGGTGAGATGGTGACAGAAGAATGCTATTATATAGATCAAAACTTATTTTATCTGGAGTATTCTGTAAAATGCTTTCATCTGGAGTATTCTGTACAACACAGAAAGAAGAAATCTTTCAGAAGAAAGATTAATTCAGCACGTCACAGATGCAAAGAAGGGCTATAAGGATTATTGGCAAAATTGAGAACTTGTCCTGTAAGAAAATTGTGAGAGTGTGGCTTGCTTAATCCAGCGACACAGAGGCCGGGAGGCGTTCCTTCTGACAATCCATGGAGATAAGGAGAGCACAGAACGCTCCAACCAAGGCAGGTTAGAAAAAGAATGAATTGGCCAGCCTGTCAGTGGCTGTGGAGATCCAGAAATGTCATTGTACGACTTCTAGTTTCAGGAGAACAAATGAAAGGTGCCCGGGAAGAAGAGACAGTGGTTTACATGTCTTGGCCCTTTCCCTTGGCTGAGGCAACTCAGTATTTTGCTTTCTCTCCTTGTGTAGGTACATGTAAACTTCCTTCTTGTGACCCCAGCTCTGGCGTTCAGCCGAGCACAGTCCGTTGCAGGTTTGTGAGGACCACCCTCACAACTGTGCATGTTAGATGAGATTTTTCTTTGGTGTGGGAACCTCACCCTAGGACAGTCAAACTTTTGCTCAAGTGAGACTGCTGTTTACACAAACTCCTTCAGAGTATTTTCTTTTCCTAAACAGCAATAAACAGTGTTTCACTTTTACCCTATTCTGTCCTTACCACCGTGTCTTCCAGCCACCCCAAGAAAGCTATGATAAGATGATCCCTGTTGACAAGAAAATGGCATATTACCAAGGGATGCCATCTCACTGGTCATAGCTCGCTTGGGTACACCTAGTTATTTTCTTCATCGTTCAACGTAGGTTAAAAAAAAAATCAGATCATTTAGCTGATTATCTGCTAATAAGTGCTGCAATTTTTACTTCAGACGTACAGCTCATGCTGTCATCATGAGTAGCGTTCCCAGTGGCTGCTGTCAACTCTAAGGAAAGAGAAGGTCACTTTTTAATAGCTCATATATTCATTTTCTTGTTTTCGGAGTTGAATGTAATCAAATTCCATGTTTGTGATAATACTCCATTAAAGAAGTGTTGTGGCAATTAGCTCTACACACATGAGAAATCTCCCCGGGAAGATTGGGCTGACCCTTGGTGATTTTGTGATTTTGATCACTGAAGCGTAACTGTTTTAAAAGTTGGTAGTGTAAGTAAAAGTTAGGTCAACTGTGTGCAGTAAGTCAATGCTCACACCGGTCCCCTGCCGACTGCAGGTGAGTTATGGCTGTATAATCTCTTTCTCTGAGGAAAGACTGGAGAGGAAAGGGGAAAGATTTCATTAAAACAAAGCCTGACCTATGCCACTCTGATATAATCTTTATATTTGAAACCAACCCTACCCACCTTGATTCTTTTTAGTCTTTATGAGTAAAAAAAAAAAAAAATAACTGCTGATTAAATATTGCTCTTTTAAAGTCCATAGTAATTGTAGTCTCTATTCTGGGAAATATTATTATTCGCCACAGATGAGCATTTTCAGATGTGGTTAAATAACATCTTTATTCCAGCTGGGACCTCATTGTCAAGTTTCTAATCGTTATCTAATCTTAAAATAGTCTTAAACTGCTAGAAATGCCACAATACAGTCAAGTATCAAAATTTTTTTCCCTCCCTGTGAGACAGTGCTTTAGAAATAAAAAAAAAAAAAACCCAACAATCCTGTGGGTTGATAGCCTGGGGAGAAGGGTGTCTTGTCCCCAAGTGCAGAATGTGATTTAAAGCCGTTACGCCTCCTGGGTGCAGCCTGACAGGCGCAGTCGCCTCCCTGGAAAAACAATATACTGCAATCCCTTTCTCATCACCGGAGTGTCCCTTCAGCCCATGTGGCAAACGCTCTCTCTGCAAACATACTGCCACTGTCCCATGTTTGTATGGCCTCGCGTGAGGACACAAACACCCCCATCCCCTCTGTTTCTAGGTATCTCCATGGAGGTAATAGCCAGCAGCTGTCAGAGTATGGCTAAGATGGAGAAGCCATCACAGGAGCTTATGGATTCCAGAAGTATGTGTAAATTCTGAAAATGGTTGGGCAAATCCATTGAAAAAGAGCCATCGGTATCAGTGAGACAGGACCAGAGGAAATGGTCTGAAGTTGAGACAGTGGGGGTTTAGATTAGGTATTAGGAAGAATTACTGTACTGAGAGGGTGGTCAGGCACTGGAACAGCCTGCCCAGGGAGGTGGTGGAGTCACCATCCTTGGAGGTATTTAAGAAACGTGTAGATGTGGCACTTCAGGGCATGCTCTAGTGCCCGAGATTGTAGGGGTTTTTTTTTGTGTGTATATGGTTGAACTCAGTGATCTCAGAGGTCCTTTCTAACCACGAAGATTCTGTGACTTGTTCGAGGCTGGGAAGGTGTTTCAGGGAAGATTCAATCTGTGTCCTGCTCTTCCATCTTTCCCAAGCAATGTTGAGCAGATGCCTGACATGCCTCAGCCACTCCTCTGGTTTTCAGCTGGCTGTGTGAGGTGCTCTGTTGTCTTTCCCTTTGCCAGCCCCAACTGTGTGCTGGTCAGGTGACGGTGAGAGGACTCTGGGGTAAAAAAAGATGGTCTGATGCCATAATTCATAGAATGCTTTGGGTTGGAAGGGACCTTAAAGATCATCGGGTTCCAACCCCCTGTGAGGGGCAGGGACACCTCCTACCGGACCAGGTTGCTCAAAGCGCCATCCAGCTTGGCCTTTGAACCCCTCCAGGGATGGGGCAGCCACAGCTTCTCTGGGCAACCTGTTCTAATAGGCTACATATTGTGTAGATAATAAACAGGGGTGCCTGATTACCTTAGCTTATTATTGGTTTACCTTTACGTTATGCAGTGTGCTCAGGCTTGCACCTGAAGGGTTAAAGATTTTAGATTGCCTCAGCTTAAGAGGAGGACCATAGAGCAAACACCAAGAAAACATTGCTTTCACTCCATCTCTCTTACATTTTTGGCTGCAGTGCCTAATGTGTAGTTAACTGAAGTATCAATATAATTGCAGTATGGTTCTAATTGGGTAAGTATATTTAATACCAATTAAGTTGATCAGAAACTGAGTCTAATTCCTGAATTACTTAATATCATAATCATCATCTTCTGAAGCATTGTATATTTAATGAATCAGACTCTTGCACGGGTGTCTTAAAATTACAATGGCCTGTATAAAAATGAACAATGAATTTATCAGAAACTTTACGCTCAGCTGAACTGCAGAGCTGAAATTTGTAGGAGGATACTTTTTTAAAAAAAAAATCTTTGCTTCTGAGTATCTGCACTTTCACCTGGGGGCTCTGGGAATCCATTACATTTTAATGAAGTTTCCTGTGCTGTTAAATACTGTATGCAGCTATACTCATAAATACCCTTCCATCTACCAAAATTAAGTGGAAAGGTATTTTATAGGGCTTGATGAGGGTGTAGATAAAGCAATGTCATGCAAAAGGTATTTGTCTAATTTATGGAGACAGTGTCCTTCTGGTTATTCAGTTTCTAGTATAAAGAGAAATCTTTTAAGCAAAGACAATAATATGCATGAATTGCTGGTAAGACCTTATTTCAATAAGTAAATGTCCAAGAAATGAGCTTTTTGTGCTTCTGAATTGTACTTATGAGCCCAAATTATTTCAGTGTAGGAACAGCAATAAAAGGTTTGTCTCCAGTACTTCCAAAGTGTCTTGTTTTGCGCTTACGTAGGTGTTAACACAATCCTCTTAGGTTACTGAATGGAAATATTGATGTACTGTCTGTTAAACTATTTCAAAGCCTGTTTCAAATTTAGGTTTTTAGTATCTGTCCTTCACTGGGCCATCCCAGCTGCGCATCCATTTGGACGGCAACATGAAGTGCAGCTGTGCTTGGGGATAAAAAGCCCAGAGTACCTAGTTCACGTGTCTCGATGAACCGAGGATTAAATGATGACTGAAACCATGGCTTATATGACAGAAAAGGATTTCTTATTAGAATTTGGTCACTCAGTATCCCTTAAAAGTGATTTGTATTTAGATTCTTTCACCTTGTGCCTTTCAAGTCTTAGAAATGCTTTAAGCGTTTAATGCTTCTTTCCAGAGTTCAGGCTTGATGCTATTTTAAAGGAATAAGAACTGGGGAATTAAAAAAAAAAAAACAAATCTGTCTTTAAAAATGTTTTCTGTTGGAAAGGTATTATTCTAAGTTTCAGCCTCAAACTGGAGGTGATCTACCCCAGAGAGGGGAAAAAGGCCTTGGATGGTGCAATAGGAATCTCTTTGTTTGTTACCAAGCAAGATGTGTATAACAAGGATAGCACCGCCTCAAAATGTTTTGAAATGAGGTGTACAGTGCACATAAAATGTGCACAATTAGTCCATTTTACAGTTTGGAATTCCTTCAAGAACTTCAGGAGACACTGAACTGTTCACAACCTGTTATTAGCAGATAATTTCTCCGCATCAGAGGATGGAGGCAAGCTGCCTCGTGGGACAACCTAATGGGGTGTCCTCAGCAAAACCTGACTGATAGTAATTTTTTGAGATTCGCTGTTCCTTGTCCCTGGCTGCAGGTGGCTAAGGATGTGGCAGAATAACACACTGAGTGGTGAGATGTGCTGGGGTGGCCTTCTTTTTAAAAAGAATCTGAGTTGCCTTTAGCAATAACTGCATTTGCGTTCATGTTGCCTTAAATTTTCTCTCCTCTCCTTGCTGTCCCTCTTTTAATACAGAGTTTAGAACACTGCAGCTGCAGCTCTGCTAAATGCATGTTCCGGGTCAGATATTGTAAGTGGAAGATTCATAGCTGTAATTAGAGAGGCACTTCTGCACGTAAGCTTACGGACCGTAGTAGGAAATTTGGTTAAACGGAAAAGGGGCTCTATATATTTTCAAGAACTCACATGTGCTCTTAGGCAGAGATCTGTTTATTCCTGGCACGTATTTACTGTATGTTTTGCTCTTTGGGCAAAGAATTTACGCGGAGGAGTCTGGAGGGTAAAAGCAAGCAAATCTTGCCATCGTTCCCGTGTTTACAATGTGCTGCAGAGAACAGCGGGGCTCCCAGCGCTCGGTGTTTGCCCCACTTCACCCCAATCCTGGAAAGCATCCCGCATATCGCAATGCGAGCGGTGCACCCAGGAATGTCCAGAGAGAGAAAATGCCTGTGAAAAATGCAGAGATAGAATAAATGAACTAGGAAAAAAAAAAAGTAAAGAGAGATTATTAAAAGATCAGGTAACAGATTATTAAAATTTGAGTCTCTAGCTGATTGTGAGTGCCTCAACCATCAGCCCACGGATCAAAATTTCCAAGGGCTTTTGCACAGTCCAGCATTTGCCCTCCTACCCCCGGTCTGACTCCAGGGCACCCGAAAGCAGAGCAGCTGGTTCACCGCTGTCCCTTCTGGGGCTGGCTTGCTCCTGACACATCGCATGAAGATCATGGTTTAACTGAAAACGGTTTAAAATACGTATCTCCAAATATCCTTGACGTTGCACTTCATATGTAATTTGAAACAGTAACCGCCAGCATCAAGTAAAAGGATATTTTGTAAGAGATAACCTTGATCTGAGAAATGTACAAACTTGTAGCCATGAGAATTGCTAGACCTCAATAAAAATTATTTATGCCGCCACTCCCAGGGAGCAGCTTCCAATAACCACGCTATTAAATTTAACAAGATATACCAATTGAAACACTCATTGCAAGTTATTACCCTTGTATTAGCCAATTAGATTTTATTTGTTGATACTGAGTGACAGATGATAGCTATCTTTTTAGATCAATTTCTGATATTCAATCAGTGTACAGTTAAGCTGGTACATGTTAAGTACTCTAGCTCAGGTATCAAGGAGCAGTCTTTGGAGACCTGCACAATGCTGGAGTTTTAATTGCACGTGTTCTTCAGAAGCAATTTAAGCAAAATACCAGTATTGTTCACCAAGGATCGACCCACTGTATTAAAGAACACATTTAAACTACTGGCATTTCTTTTTGGAACCACCTAAAATATAGATGAGGTGTGTGTGTGTGTGTATAACCGCGGACCTTTTTTTGTCCTTATGGATACTGTGGGTGGTTTTCTGTGAGTGCTAAGTAGGATGTAGTCCCTAGAGCATGGTAGGCGTTAGTGGGGGGTTAGCTTTGCTCATGCGGTGGTGAACCTTCAGAGAACACCAACTGCAAACAGCTTTATGGAAGCCTTTTCAGACTGAATGGCGGGAACTTCCGAAGAGAACAGGGGACTTTCTGAAGTTCAGCATCGATTTAATTTGTTTACTTTGGTTTCATTTGGGAAGACTGTTGGGCTAATGGAATGGTTATGAAAATGCCAATCCAATAAGCACTTAATTTCTTCTCTAAAAATGATAGAAGTCTGTTCTAGTTACATTTGATTGCAACTAGATTGTGTTTAATTTTATGCCATGTTCACTGGTGTGGCAATAAACCAGACTCACAACCCTTAGTTAAGCTACTATCTTCATGTTTTCTGATTGTAATCTTCAAGAAAACATCTCAGCTACATGGAGGTCTTCCTCCAAAACAGGAGCCCCACCAGCACTAAAGGAATAATAGTACAGGGAGAAGAGAAAGATGAGTAGACTTGTATTGGAATTCCTGAAATTGTACCTTTTAAGACAATATTTTATTCATCGTGGAGGATAATATGAGTCAGTCAATGACTGCTTCTTGTTTAAAGTTCAAGCACATTAATTTGAAGTTTGTATAAAAGCTTATTGAGAAAGATAGGCTTACTAATGGAATATAAAATAAGTTAGAAATAGTTATCTCCAGACAGTTTTTTTTGCTGCCTTGGTGGATGGTAAAAGTAAAATAAGTACAGAATTTAAACAACTGCTCAGCCTGAATAGCTATTGCATGTGAGACTACAAAATGCTGAAATGAAGTCGATCAATAGAGAGTTCTGACTGATGGAGGCTCCGGTGCAACAGTTGATGTAGAACTTGGTGAAAATGCACCATAAATACCACGTTAGTCCTGTTATGGTGCACTGAATAATTAGACCCAAGAATTTTCAGATGCTGGACAGAGAGAAAAGCAATGTTAGATATATTTTTATTTTTATTTTTCAGCAGAAACAATGAATACCCACAAATGGTTTTTACTGACAAATATAGCGAAGCACATCTTCAGCCAACGTGGCTAATCATTTAAGATGGATTTCTGGAATACAGAGTGACACTATTTCAGGAAAAAGTTTGGTCCTGTAACTTCAGAAAACAAATTGAAGCAAAGTAAGGCTTATATTTATTTAGACTACAAGAATAAAAGCTAGTAAGTGCTACAGATTTGTGTTTTTAAGAAGGAATTTTCATTTCATCATATTATGAATAAAGCAGGAGCCTGCTTCAAGTGTGGACAGGCACTCAACTAATGAATTAAGAAGACTATTAGCTAGACTCATAAGAAAAGGCGATTGGGAATGTCTGTTTAAGAATATTCTATAGTTTTGAAAAACTCTGAAAGCTGTGAAACTTTTACAAGTTTCATTACATTGAGATAGTCAAGTCTGAAAACTCTTCACATAAATAAACCTCGGCATGTTTCAGCAGACTGAAACTAAACTGAACATGCAGAGTTAGGGCTCTTTGAAAAGGTGCAGTGTGTTAGCTGACTGTTCCATAGCCTAAAAAAAAAAATCCAATGAGATTATAGAGATGTATATACTTACGCTTAAATAAAGCAGTAAAATGTTAATATTGAGCTATTGAAATAGTGACAGCTAAGCTGTCAGAAGGAAAAAGATATTCTTGGTATTAAATAAAGGGCATACATTCTGGCAAGTGAAGTTAGATGAGTCATCCTAGCGTTGGCCATATAAATTTAAACAAATGACATCTAGTGTTAGTTTTACTCCTAGGATACTTCAAAGTGATTTCACTTGGTGGATTATGAAGTATGGAATTAGTAAAGAATGTATGAGCTGGTCTAGGGCTCAAATTGAGACTTGTAGGCAAGCTTTTGCAAAGAGAAACCTATAATAATGAATTTAAGAATGAAAACTTAGCTTAACCTGACAAGTTCAGGAAATACAGCTTAACTACCTGTTCCATATAGATCAGGATCCTGGCCACAATGCCCATTTTGTAGCAGAGTGGTTCCACGGGATTAGGATGACGATTGATAAGCTTTGTCAGACTCTGTTCCACATTCAGGACCAATAATTTCTGCAGAGAAGTGCTAAAAGGAGAACTTTTTATTTCTGGGAGGGCACTTTGTCTTTAGATGTTTCCCTAGACGGTGCTAGACCTATTTGATCTCTCCCTTTCATAACATTAAGCTTATCTGTGTTATTGGTGACGCTCATCAGGAAGACCATTCTGTGATCCCCTGTGCAGCGTAGGCAATATTTTAATTATAGCAAGGTCTATGCAATGAACATGCAACCGTTGATTGTATTCATCCGTGTGTTGTGTGTGTGGGGGACCTGTCCTCATAAGTTTCTTCAGACTGTGGAACCAGATACATAATGCTGAACCTGCAAAGTAGCAATTCGATGTGGCTTATAAATTTGTAAAAGACTTTTAAAGGAATGCATACCCACAGTGTGCTAGTATTCCTAAATAGGCTGATAGCACTTGAAATCACTGTGATACAAAAAATTCCGATCTTGAACCTACTTTGGGACGATTACACTTTCCAGTTGAAATGAAGAGCTTTTCTAAACTGTGTTCAGTTTTTTCAAGGATTAACTTGATTTAGGGGAAAAATCTGCCAACCCACCACCCAACAAAACAATTACTGTATATATACATTTTTAATGAGTTTTCATTGCTCCGGTTACATACCATGTATGTACTTTCTGCCCTGCCCTGTGCCCTCCTCCTTGGCCCCCCCCCAGTCCCATCCCAAAGATCCGATTGCCAGGACAGCGATGACGCAGAGGGAATGAGATTTAGCCAAATCTAACAAGAATGATCCATTCTGAAGCCAGGCAATTGTTAGCAATATCTCAAGGGACCAGCACCCTCCAGAGTGCAGATAAAACCTTCTCTGCTTACATCTAATGATACTATATTAAGAGTAAGATGGAAAGAGAAGAAATGGAACTATCCTGGGGCAGATGAATCATGCCTTGACAACGAGGACTGATACTTGCAGCACAAACCAAATCACATCCAGGAATGTGTTTGAGGCACCAGAGAAATCACTGATGTCTACTCGTAAACCCCAGAACATCTGGATACCTTGAGAGAAGCACTTTTGTGAGCAGCAAAAGTAGAGAAGCCTGGTTTTCAGTGGATTTGTGTTTCACGGTTGAGTGACTTACCTGAATTTATGCTAGGTCTAAGTTCAGTTGTTAAGCAACTGACAACGAAAAAAGATGTTATGAATGCTTTACTTTGGAGTTTATACCTTATTGCACCTGGGGAATCCATTCCTCAGTTTCTCCTGGTGTAGATCCTCTGTTAACTAATGAGGCAAAAAAATGGATCAAGGCTTTCCCTGCAGTTTGTCGAATCATAGCCTCTTTCTCTACCTTGTAGAGTCTGAGTTTAAATACATGGTGAACGTGTGGTGCCCTTTGGCTCAGGGAAGAAAATGCTTTTCTCTTTGCAGAAACCTTTTCCTTGAAAATCTGGGAATATAGAATAAACAGTTGAGTAAAATAATAAAGTACTGATTGGAACTGGCGAGTTACAAGAGTGGGTTGATAATGTGATTTTCTGACAAATGAGATACCCTGTTGCTGTTGGCCCTTCTGAAACTTCCTGTGCTGTGCAGATATTTAAGGCTACACAAAACACAGTGCTTTTGGGTGGTTACGGTTGAAACTAATGATATCTCAAGTGACAAGTGCCCTCCTCCAATCCCTCCCCACTTGTCCTTCTCTTTGGCATCACGTCCACTGAGAGCCAAGGCTGTTGGACAGTGCTTCTTAGAAATAGGTCTGCTCTGCAGAATTTGGATCTGCTCTCTTGCTCAACTTAGCATTTTGGGTTGCTTGTTCTGTGTGTTTCTGATGTCTTCTCTCTTGGCCTTTCTGGAAGGAGCAGAAAGCACACAAATGATTAACTACTCTTCCTGTGGGAGGAAACCAAATATCCCTTGATTTATCCCATCTTAAACAAAGCAACTCAGCACAAGCTTCGCATGCATGTTTTTATTCTCCTCTCCCTCCCACCTCCATAAGAATACGTAATAAGATTTCTCAAAGATGTGAAGTCTACAGTCTGAAAAATAAGTTATAAATGGATTTTTATACAATAAATCCCATAATAGAAGTTATCCTAATGAGCCAAATGCATCTCTTATAGATCTTGTAAACAAGAATGTCATTGGAAGAGATGGGAAGGAATCATCACAAACAGTGGTGTGTTAATTTCTGGAGTTTTATAGTTCATAAGTACTGCCTCGTCATAATAGCATTTGTTTCTTCCTCTACTTGTCTCCTATTTTGTGAGCCTAAGAAGGTCTAAAATAATGGACTAAATCTTGGCTTTCAGGAGGGTTTCAAAAGGGACGTTACACAGAAAAGTTTTTTGGTTTTTGTTGTTTTTTTTATAGTTAATAAGCGAGAAAGCTAACTACTTATGCCCCAGGAGAAAGACCTGGAGTGGGACAAATGAGACTGTTGTTACCCCTCCCCACCTTGGGAATGCCATAAATGCTTGAGCAAATTATGTCTGATTTTCTGCATGTATCGAGAAACATGAAATAACTGATGAGGTTTCTCACATCAGTATGTTTCTTTACCCCTTTTTTAGAAGTATCGCTTTTTTTTTTATCTGGTGAGTCCATGAGAGCTTGACATTGGATGACTTTATAAAACATTCTGCTAATTGGATTAGTTAAAATAAATAAATCAAACACTAATTGGAACGTGGCCTGCCATTATTTTTGCTTACTGAATTAGATATAATGGCGTGAAGTTCTTTTTATCATATTTGTGCACTTATTTAAACACCCCCCTGGCGCACACTTCTGCAAATTCAATTATATATTCAAAGGAGGCATTCAATTTATGCAGGGCTGGTTTACATTTAATCCGGGGGCAAGTCTCGGTAACTGATGATAGGTCTGCTCAAGATTAATTAGCATCACTCAGATGAGCAGTGGCATTGTTACAAGCCTGCAGTGTAAAACAAGGGATATTTTATCCTTCCTGCATGAGCTGTTATTTGCTTCGATACGACCCTGTTCAGGAAGGGAAAAGCTTCCTCCTTGTTTGGGTTTCGTTTTGTGAAAAGGGGTCAGCATCACATGCGTTATCTAACAGTATCAAAGTCATCTCCATTTCCTTTTCTTTTGCCCCACGTGGCGATTGCGTTTGTCAGTGTTTCATTTTCAGCCAAACAGGGGAAAGGCTCCAAGATCCCAGTTTGCTTCCGAAAAATTCTTGTTGTTGTTAGCAATTCGTGAAGGCGCAGTACCCCATGTTGGTGAATGTGTAAATGTTTTCATTTTCTTCAAACAGCTTTGTGATGCTGTGGCTAAAATTATTACTTGTAAACCTGGTATCTAAATTCATCGAGTGGTATATTTTTCTTTCAGTTTGAGGGTTATTTTTTCTACATTAATAAATAGCCCTGTTTTGCTGCCAAGCAGTTATGTTTCAGTGATGGATGATTTTGTATTAGGATGGATCTAACCTTCCCCCTCCTCTTTATGTTCCAGCATATTTAGATGTAGCTAATATTTGGGTATCCTCACAGGGGAAATACTGAATATTAAGCTTATGCTGGTATCAGTGAAAATAATACACTTGCTAGTTTTAGCCCATTGGCCTACGTTGGAGTCACAGTCCTTACTGTGGTAGACACCTGAAAGCTATTAATACATTTTTAGTTTAAACTGAAATTCATTAATGGAGATTAACTGAATTTCCAAGGGTCTTGCAGGGAGGGGCTTGTGTAGCCAAGCGGAAGTGATTACCTACTTCTTGTTATCCCACCCTTAACCATCATCAGCTCTGTGACTTTTCTCACATAGTAAGGGATTACTGTGTGCGTAAGAGGCTCGGTAATTAACTATGTTCTCACACAGTAAGAGAGGGCTACAAAGATGATGAGGGGCCTGGAACATCTCCCTTATGAGGAGAGGCTGAGGGACTTGGGTCTTTTCAGTCTGGAGAACAGAAGACTGAGGGGGGATCTGATCAACGCCTATAAATACTTAGAGGGTGGGTGTCAGGAGGATGGGGCCAGTCTTTTTTCAGTGGTGCCCAGTGACAGGACAAGAGGGAACGGGCACAAACTGGAACATAAGAAGTTCCGTCTAAACATGAGGAGGAACTTCTTTCCTGTGAGGGTGGCAGAGCCCTGGAAGAGGCTGCTCTTAGAGGCGGTGGCGTCTCCTTCTCTGGAGGCATTCAAACCCACACGTTCCTGTGCAACCTGCTCTGGGTGGCCCTGCTCTGGCAGGGGGTTGGACTTGATGATCTCCAGAGGTCCCTTCCAACCTCACAGCATTCTGTGAAGCAAACAACGTTTTAGTTAGCATATGGTTATAAACAAAGCAGAGGCTTGTCTTTGGTAACAGGTTTGTCCAGAGCTGTGGCTGAGGTGGATCCCGGTGAGGCCATGTGTTAATGGCGCTGTGGAGCACCGCTCGGCCCGCCTGGCTCCTCTTCCATGGGGAAGGGCAGGGGGAATACGGCCCGGCTGGGTTCGCGGTTGGAAGCGGGTGTTTTTGCTTCCAGAGAGCTGTCGGTGCTCGGTGTGCCGGCAGCAGGCAGGGCTGGAGGGGCGGCCGCCCTGAGGAGAGGCCGGGGCTGCCCCCGCCCGCCATGGGCACTCCCTCAGGGGCGGGAGGGACCCGGTGGCCCCGCGCGGTGTGACCGCTCCGGGAAAGGGTCTTCGGGAAAGGGTTTTTTTTTTTTAGCGAGAAGCCATCCTGCAGGGATAGAGGTCAGCGGAGCAGGAGGGAGCGTGCGGTGGGTCTCGAGTTCCTGAGGTGAGGTTGGGTGGAAGTTTGAACGTGGCAGCCTGTGACTAAAGGTGTTATGTCCCGCCTGCCCTGTTCTGCAGAGAGCAGGCTGAGGGGGCTGGGGGTGTTCAGCCTGGAGAAAAGGAGGCTGAGGGGAGACCTTCTCGCTCTCTCCAACTCCCTGAAAGGAGGGTGTAGCCAGGGGGGGTCGGTCTCTTCTCCCGAGGAACAGGCGATGGGACAAGAGGAAACGGCCTCAAGTCGCGCCAGGGGAGGTTTGGGACGGATATTAGGAAAAATGTTTACACAGAAAGTGTTACTAAGCCTTGGAACGGGCTGCCCAGGGAAGTGGTTGAGGCACCATCCCTGGAGGGATTTAAAAGATGGGTTGACATAGCGCTTAGAGACATGGTTTAGTGATGGTTTTTATCAGAGTTAGGTTGGACTAGATGATCTGAAAGGTCCCTTCCAACCTAGGTAATTCTGTGATTCTGTGAAGATAAGTCTGAGACCATCGTGGGCAGATGAAACCACTGTGACTATTAGAGTTAACGCCAACATCTGAAAGATCCTGGATGTTGTGATTCTTTCCTTCCACTTTTTGAAATTTCTTTCTTGTTCTGTAACGCAACGTGCTCTAATAGTTTGAACAGGGGAGCTGCTGACTTCTCAGCTCACAAGTTAATACGGCTGTGGGTCCCATCTGCGTCTTTACCTCACTTTTAATTCTGCTCTCTTGACATGCTATAGCAAGAAGCGGATGGAGACTCCACTCCTCTTGGCACCCGAGAGCCATGCAGCCAACCTGTGTGTCTGAGCCCTTCAAATTGACTCCAGTTTCTCCTTGTCCTCATTTCCTGCAAATTCACCTCTCCAAATTCCAGTGCTGTTCTTTCTAGTAAATTAATCCTTCTGGCTTATTGCCCTGTCGCTTTGCATTTGGAAGTTTCTCCACTAACCTTTTCTTTCTTTAAAATCTAGATGTCTTGCTGCTACTTTTAAGGCTCTCCACAGTTTATCCTTTCCTTTCTTATCTAATTGTACTACAAGGTTAGCTTTGACCTGCAGATGAGGCACTTCAAAGCTTCCTCAGGTGGTGTCTCATCTGTGGAAACTCCTAGGTAATTTCCAGAAGTTCTCACTGTATCCCCTCTCAGCTCCTTCTCCAACTTTACATACCTCGGCATGTCTAAAATAACCTGTTTAGCTAATTACACCAAGATATCGACAATTACATTCCCTGGTAAACGAGGACTGCTACCCCATGTTTTGCTACTATCGCTTGTTTTGCTTCTGGGACTTTATAGCAGCACCTGTGCAATTTTCTCCGTGTACACAAGGCCTGGTACAATTGTCTGGCTCAATCAGAGAATTTGTTTACAATCCCTTCAAAGTAATAGCTGAGAGACAGCGCCGTTATTGTGCGCTGCAGTATGCTGAGCAGAGGCTGTGTGGAAATGCTGTGTGTCTGAAGTTGTGCTATTAAAGTGAATCTATCAAAATTAGAATACCCGGCTTGCAGGCTGAGAGCAAAGTATTTGATATCGTCTCTCATACCCAGTCGCTGTGAAAAAGGTGACTTTCAGTTGCATTGCATACTCCCACACAATCCAGACAACCTTTATTTTCCCTTAGACATTTTAATGAGCATGTTTAATATTTTAGGTTTGAACTCTTTTGCTTAAATTAAATTTAAAAAATTAGGGAAACAGTCTAAGTGTAATCCTGCTCATTTTGACAGCTGGGAAACCTTCACAAATACAGTAAATTTAAAGCATGAATTATTAAAATATTGTAAAATAATGACACTTCAGAAATATTTGCAGTGACTACTGAAACAGGCGAGCTTGTAAGGGTCATAAAAACTGCTATAATCAGATCCTATTTATAATGAAAATGCACAATATATCAAATTAATTTTTTTTTTTTTAGGTTAAAGATTAGTCTTTAAACTTTTCTTTAGAAAGAAATATATTATTTTATATAATATTTTAAGAGGTAATATTTTAGATATTTCATCAATCCAGATATTCTACTCAACAAATTCTTCTAGTATATACTTAAATAGAAATAATGTGAAATCTTGCAGTACAGCTTAGAAAACCAGTTGCAGTTGGAGTGCACGTAAAGTCATTTAACAGAATAAGGATTTAATACATATTAATGATATGATATATATTTGTGTTTGTAGTTTATGAGGAGTTTTGCAGGAACTGAGACGAGTTTGGGCTTGCTAAAGAGTAGGAAATAGAGGTGAAAACTAAAGAAGGGCTTCAGTGTCCCCATTGTTGGGTCATCCTTCCTGCAAAGGAACCACAGATCACTCCCGTGCCGGCTATTTATTGTGTGTGTGTAGGGAATGCAGCCTGTGGGAAGGAGTTAGAGAGTCAGGAACATCTCTGTGGGTATAACTCTGATTAGTGTCAAGAGCAATTGGCAGTTTAGCTGGCAGAGTAAGTCAGTGTTGCCTTGAGCATCGCTCAGTCCTTGCCACTCTGAAGTGTTAGATATGTCCACTTGACTTTGGAGGACTAGTATCTGCAGAGAAAAATTATCCTTGTTTCCCTAAGAGAGAAAACCAAAGTGCTACAGCGGCACTGTTGGCGTGATTGCGGTCTGACTGAGGGATCCAGACTGCCTGGTGTAATGGATCCACTATGAAATAAGTCTGGCAGACGAAGTTGGGTGGACGTGAAGAGGAATGTGCCTGAGGTAATGTAAGGGACAGTAACGTGGGAATGTCCTACCAGGGAATAAACCAGCTTGATTTGTCTGCGTGACACAAGTTTCGAAAATCTGCGTTGGCATCCACAATTTCATCCCACTGTTTATGGGTTTCCCTCGATTCACAAGTGTTCAGGCAGCTGCCGGGTTATTTATGACAGTTAACTACTTCCAAGTATTTCAGGAATTGCAGTAGGAATGATCACTTAGTCAACAGTCTGGAAGGTGTGAATGCTAGTTGCTATCCGCTTCTTGTTTTTTCTCTTGTTTTCAAGAAGCTAGAGGGTTGTACTCAAAAGTACTGACTCACAGCACCTCGAGGAATGGTCAGGTACCACAGGGAGCTTCGTGTTGTTATGTGTAAGAGATGGTTAAAAGGAAAAGGAAGGTTGCACTTCTGTAGGTGTAACCCTACCTTGTGTAATTTAAGGCTTAAAACCGGAAAATGAAGATTCACTGTGGGAACAACAATGCTGTGCTTGTGTACCGTTTGTGTTCCTTCTTCCCCATCCCCCCCTTTTTTTTTTTATATATCTGACTTGCAGGTTTATGTAATTAAGCATCAGTTACTGGGACCCAAATATAAATATTCCTGCATGTGCTATTGTCCTTGAAAATGTAAAGACAAAAGGTTGAAATAAAGGGAGCTGATCTAATAGACTGTAGCACGGAGTGAAGAAAACAAAGGCTTCCAAAAGATACAAAAGGCGGAAAGTTAATATTTTCAGGATAACTTATATCCTGCCGAACATCTAATATGCAGGAAATTTATTTTTCCGTTTTTTCCTTTTATCTTTGTACTTGGGTACAAAATATTAAATGAATTGCCATGAAGAGATCTAAATAATTAATACAGGAATTTATGAATTTTTTCTTGGTTTTAGGTGGTTGTTCATTTGATGAGCACTACAGTAATTGCGGTTATAGCGTGGCCTTGGGAACCAATGGATTTACCTGGGAGCAGATCAATACCTGGGAAAAGCCAACAATGGATCCTGCAGTCCCAACTGGTGAGTAAGAAGCCTCAGCAACTGGGAGGGGTATCATTCTTTGAAAAAAACAAGTGTTAGTTCTATATGGGTGTATACTGAGTCTGGGGACCCACAACAATGGGGTAGGATTTTAGATTTTATTCAGTGATTAAAAAGATTAAACACAAAAGTCATCTGGCAATGGAATTAATAAGCGTGAGATGGCTTTTTACAACATTTACCATTTGATATCCATGCTGAATCCTTTTGTGTGTCTTATTCCTATTTTATTCCTGCATTAATTAGAGAGAAAGTATTTCGGTATAACATTCCAAGGTTTGGCCAGCTTTTGGCATGTTTCAGAATCGGAGAGCTCTCTTATCACAGGAGATGCATGTCTGAGAGGCCAGAAAAAGTAAAGCTTTGTAATGTCTGGGAATATTGGACCTTTTGGTCACCATTTGACTTATAACTGACTGCTTTTAGTTCTCATTTTAAGAAAGACAAGAAGATTCCTAAAGAATTATCTGTAGTAGCTAGCGCTTGCTTTGGCTGGGATTTCAGCTGGGGAAATTTTCATATGCAAGAAAAACATTTCTAGCAGAATGAGTTAGCAGAATACCTAATTTGCTAACACATATTGGGAACATCCAATAATAGTGTAGTTTTCCGTGTGATACTTGGAACGTTCTCAGAAGAGCTCATAGTAATGGTAATTTCTAGTAGTTTTGTGTCTTGTTGCAAATTGACGATGTGTTGTACACGGGTGTATATGGGAATAAGTTCTCTAGCTTTAATCACAGTGTTGTGGAATGCTTTGTTCACATTGTTTTAAGAAAGCGCACTAGAATTTTCTAAAAATCATAGTTGGTCTGTGTTTCTTGCCACCTAAAATAGCAGCGCGAGCCCCTTGAAAGCTGTGGACGCAATGGCAAACGCATGAACAGACAGTTAAGACTTTGATTTCAGTCCTAAAAAAGTAGTATTTGTTCTGGTTAGTGGAATGCGCTCGAGAAGCATGAACTATGTGGCAGAATCAGACTGTAATGTTGTTCAAGAGGTATTCTTAGGCCTGTAATTACTGGAGGAAGAGGCTCGTAATTGCTGGCTGCCTGTTAAGGATTCCATGTAGAGCTGATAGAACAATAGCTCCCTGCCATAGCCATTGATAGCCCATCTTCAGCCCTGTGTGCTCCTTGTCAGTAGGAAACAAGCACACAAGATACCAGCCTAGCTGTGGGTTCTCCGTCACCAAAGATTGTTTAAGTAGTTTGTTTGGTGTGGTTTTGTTTTTTTTTTTTTAATTACAGCTTAGATAGGAATTTGTTAGGAATGGGATCTTTCAAAATGTGAGCACCTAGTAGCACTTGATTTGGCGATGGCATCCCCAATTGTGAAAGTTGGAGTTTTTTGATCTTGTCTGTGAGAACGTATTTCATAGTTCTGGATGTTGTTTTTGTTATTTTTTAGTGATGGCAATCTTATCTCTATGGTTCCTCTGCTTCTACACTGTTTGTGTCCTGTTCCCTGTCCCTGGGAAAGACCTAGCTAGAGAGGGACATGACAGATCTTTGAATTAACTGATCCCAGAGCAATCTGAAAGAACTGGGGACGTACACAGTTTTGATGCAATTTAGAAAGTGAAGAATAAATGGGAGGGAATTACGTGGCTTGGACTGGAAGGGTTCAACACTTCGTCAATATCTTCCTGGCCTCCATATAGAGGTGTATTGTCATCTGAAGTACCCTGGAACCATGGGGAAACTGATAGACAAACAGCAGTCTGGAATGGCATGGTAAAATAAATAAATAAACCAACCCCAAACAAACATTAATGCCAAAACTACAATGCAATTTTTAATAAGGCTTTCAGAATTATCTTCTCTAAAACTAAATAGAGAGGTGTGTGTTTTCTCCCTTAGTATATCTTTTCATGATATCTAGTAGCACTAATAAATATATAAAGATGTTAGAGCAGCTGCAAATTTAATAAAGGGTTAGACATCAAATAAAAAAATGCAGAAAGCTTTCTTGTAGAAAGATGGAAAGGTAAAGCAGCCATCAGCTTGGAATGTACTGGTAAAGAAATGTTATCTAAAGAGATTTTAAGGAGTGTGGGGGGAAATGACTCACTTCCTCATGTTACTAATTGATGTCTTAGGACTATTCACACAGAACAATAGGCAAAATCAGTAGGTAGAAAAAGATCGACCACAGCAAATGTGTACAGGAGGCTCGAGTAACAAAAACATGTTTTCAAGAACTGTCCAAATAATGCTAACCTTGAAGTAAATTACAGTGGTCAATTAGACTGCCCCAAGCCAGCAGAGACAGTAGAGCTCTTACTGAGAGCTGTATTGCTAGATGGAATCGTAGTGCATGTCGTTTGCATTGGTTACTCATTGAAATTCTATTTTATGAGAATAGATGCTTACTTAAAATTCATCTAGTGGCAAAGCCAGGCGAATAAACTGGTGAACAGCACATTCCACTCCTACAAGCGGGGGTATCCCTAAAACCAGAGTACTAGAACATTTGGTGATGCTGATTGACTTTCCATTCCATGTCGTTTTCTCCACTGCGGCTGGAAGCAGCAGGGTGTAAATCCACTGAGCTGCAGGGTGTAAGAGACAGTAACACACAGGTATTTGTGGAATAAGCATCTTCTAGTGGCCGGCTCTAGCCAGGAGAGCTCCTTGGCACCAGGAGTGGCGCCAGGAGTGCCAGTACGCATAGGCTTCTGTGAACGCAAGCAATAACGCAAATCTTCTATATCAGGGTGATATTTTAGACACTACCTTGTTTTTGTGGCTATAAATAGATTAAAATACTGTACTGTGGCAATGGGGAAAAGAAAAAGCGGGCAGGCATTAGGTTGGTTGAGTGATGCTGAGCAAGTCTGCAGCGCAGCCCGCTGGGAGGTGTTGGCAGAAGGCATGGCCTGCCCCCACCCTGGCCAGCCAGCCTACCCGAACGGTGCTGTCAGAGCTATTTTCTTCTGTAAAATATATCGGCTTTCATATGTACCAGCAGGTCTCTTTGAATTCAACCAAGCCACAGAATTCTGTCCTCCTGAATACTAATGATAATATCTCGCACTTTTTACAGTACTTTTCATCCTTAGATCTCAGAGTGCTCTTCAAAGGAGGTCAGTACCATGAATGAGAACCTGAGTCTATAGTGCTGTGTAATTCTCTGCTGACACGCTGCTGCAAAGGTCTCTACCCAGGGATGACTTTCTAGTCTAGTCTATTTTTCAAATTAAAATGCCCCCAAAAGAAGGGGTGGAGGGGGGGGGACGACACAATTAAGCTGCTTTGTTAGCAGTGTAGAAGTTTGTAGGCAATTTGTTTTACTCCATTGCTGGCAAATAAACTGTTTTCCGTAAGTTCTATGATTAATTCCTTAGGGCTGGAAACAGTGTTAATTGGGGAATTAAGAAACAGATGTTTGTTGTTCTGAATAGATGTTTCAAAAACGTGAAAGAAATGAATTGTAGGTATCCAATCCCCAGACTTTGGTGGGACTCTCACTCCACCTCCTTGCATGATAACAGGAGTGATTATAACAAAAGATTCTGTAACAGATGGGTGTTTACTTAAGCCTGAATACCCTCAGCGATGGATATTCTACAGCCTTAGGGCTGCTTGTTCCACTCAGAGTTATAAAGATTCTCAGTCCTTCATTTTCCTTTTTATGGTTTCATCATGTTTTTGTTCTGTCTCTGACTAGGAAGAATAATCAGTGGTTGCTTTTTTATAACCTTATTTATATAGTTGCATGCAGTTAGGTCTTTGTTTTGCAGGACTAAACATGACTATCCTTGTAACCTTTCTTAATTCAGTGTCTCATTTCCATCCCTCTACCCTATGCCTTCAGTCATTGCTTTCTTATCTTTTTCAGGTATTTGCCTAAAACTGTATTATTAAGCAGGGATTGAATATTCTGCATGACAGTGCTGGAGAGGCACAAGACTTTATTTTGTTACACAAGTCCTAAGTACAAGGAGTAGATTTCTCCTGCCCCTCTCTGTTTCCATCTTGCAGTTTTATTTCCCCTTTTCTGTAAATATTTGGTGTTTATGGGCTGGTATTAGGTGATCTAAGATGGACATGGCCCTTTATTTTGTGTTGGATCATAGAACTTATTTGCTTGGGGGTAAAGTAGGACTTGAACTTTTTGGTGGTTTTGAGGCAGATACTTGGTTAGTAGGAGATGTGTTGTGCTTAAACTGGCCAGACAGAAATTCTGGCCTTATTTTCCATGTTACAACATCGCAGCATTCCAAGGACCCTTGACCTGCCTGCTCTTGTAGCAGTTGCAAGAATAATATTAATAATGAAAGCATTTAACACTTGCATGTTCAGACTATTTCACCATCGTTTGCTAATTAACTCCAATGGAGACTTAACCAGGGCTGACTAGACTGCAGTAATTACTTTAATTGTATTAAATATGATTCTACACTGAATACAAAGCCATCATGCCACGTGCTTTTCTACGGCAGCATTCCTTGGTGTTAATGTAAAGTTTGCTTTTCTGAAGTTTGCCTCTTCCAAATTAGCAGAGAAGCCATCAGCACACAGAGGCTGAAGGTCTGTCCCCATCTGCCTGATGCTCACTTCCTTTCCTCTGTGTAAGTTGGCACCTGGTGTAAGTGCTACTTTACATTGTGTATGTGTGTGTACATATACATAGATATGTACCTATAGGCAGGCTCCATATTGCTGCTGTTTCTTGCGGAATTGCATTCTAAGTAGACGTCCTGTCCTGTTTGCCTAGGAAACAGAAGTTTGAATACTATAATTTGTTCCAAACGTTTTGCTCATCCCTAAATTCACAGTATCTAGTTAGATCTATAGAATTGGAGTTACAACCCTTGTATCTTACGTAGCAAGTGCAAATTGCGCAATAGTTGTGGAAAATGCCACCGTTACATAGTTTTATGGATTTTGTGTATGTATTTCTGTAAAGCTTATCAAGCAGCCGACAACTAGTGTTGCACCAGAAGCGTGCACAGAAGTTTCTTTGCGGCTCCTGTTTACAGTTGAGCTACAGAATTCAAACTGGTTTATGGTGCTTCGGAAGCCTGTGGCAGGGTAGTACCAAATGGCTGGTAACTACAGGAGGTGCAGCACTCCCAGGTCTTCAGAGACGTAGTTGCTCTATAATCTCTCCCCTCAGGGACTTGGAGGAGGAGTCTGTGCTGAATCCTCTTAAGGGTGGACACTTTGAGGCACGAGTTGGCAAGGTTAAGGCACAAACGGGTTGTGAGTGCTTTCTGATGTCGGTCTGTATTGCCTGGCCCAGTGAAGACAATGCAGCTCAGGAGCTGTGTAGTGTGTGCAACTCATGGCTTCCCTGGAATGCATTCCTCCACCTCACGGAGGATTTGTAGCAGAATTTTTCATTTCTCTTGCGGCTGAGATAGGGGATGTGGACGACTCCTGCATGTAATTGGGTGTGTTCTTTTGTTCCAGTAACTGGAGGGCTCTCTCAGCATCTCATTGAAAGAACAGAAGGATTATCATCATTAGTGTTGCTTCGTGAACCGCTCATTTAGCGGGTGAACATCATAGACACGATGTATATTTGAATACCAGATGGCTAAATTCTTCTTGGACTCCAGTGAACTGAGTGAAGTTTTATGTTAGTCTAATGGGCCACATGCTTTCCTATGTCACCTTCCCTTTCTTGTTGAGTGACACTATGGAGTTTACAGCATGAATGAATAATTACGAACCAGCTTTCCTTGAGGAAGGTGATAACTGAAGACGGGTAGGATCCTTTGATTTTTTTTTTCAGGAGATAACTGATTTGAAGTTAGTGTTAACTTCTTTGGAGAATCTCTGTGCATATTTTTTTCATTTGTCTCTTTTCCTTCCGGCTGTTATGAATGCCAACAGGAGTTAGACTCGACGTTTGTAAATTTGAAAGGCAGTGCAATAAAATTAACATTTTCCCGTGTCTGAGTGTATTAATTCTTGCTTACAAGAAAATACACAAACAAACTTGTTAAAGGAATAGATTAAAATTTGACTGTGTATATGATGAATCATGATCCAATTTTGTCTGAGAGGGAGAAAGAAATTTGGCTCAGCTGCCTGGATATCATTTTTCTCCAAATTTTTATTTTTTATTTTTTTCAGGGGAAATTACTAAGAATGACTCAAATATGCTTCTCCCCACTCTTTCACTCCCATACAAGTAAATACATTAGTCTGGGGATAAGTATGAACTCAAAGTAATTTCTTAGCTTTTAAGGTCTAAGCAGAAAGGGATCTCTGGAAACTTTCCCCCGTGCATTTTTATTTTGCTGTTCGCTATGCAGCTTCATTAGGGTTCTTTCTTATAGTTGCAGTTGTAAATAGTTCCTCCCCATTTCCAGAACTTCATCCCTATTTGACACAAACCTGAGTTTTGGGGGTTGATCGCTTAGTTTCTTCGGTTTATTTTAGTGGGTGGCATGAGAATGTTGGGACTCTTGGGCAGGTGTACTACTTTTGCCCATGTATGCATATAGCTGTGGTAGGAACATAGCCTTGCAAGCAACTAGAGGGAACTTCTTCTGCACTATAGACTTTAATCGCTCTGTCTTACTCTACCCAGTAAAGCCCCCAAAAGCCATTACTAGAACTGATTGTAATGCCTGCTCAAAGCTCGGCATTAGGATTTAGCTGTCCCTCAGAGGAATGTCGTCACCCATATTTTTTGACCATCTCATACAGAGTCTGGGTTGTCAGTAACTAAATCAGACCTGCATCAGCATGCAATTTCGCTTCTTCAGGCAGGGAAAACCAGCAGTGGAGACCACAAGCAATTGCTTCTTTTGCACAGAATTGATTTCAGAAAGGTAACAACTTAAAGGAATTAGACTGAAGAGTGATTCTTACCAAATATCTGCTTTCTGTCTTGTGTTTCTGTTTTCTAACACTGAGTAGGACCTTTCTTTTGCAATTAGGCGTACTAGTTTTGGAAGGAATAAAAATAGCGATGGATGATTTCACCGAAGTATGTGCAAAATTGGAGACCTGTAAATTAAGAATACCACACTTAAAAGCTAAGTAGTTAGCTAGCTATTTCGTGATGTAAGATGCAAGAGGAGTTGATTTAATTAAGAACATCTACCCCTCTAGAGGCCTTCTGCTGAAGGGAAATTACATCTCAGTTTTTAATACTTTGTCATTCATATTGTAAATGTGAGATAGAATGTCTCTTTCTGTGCCACTGAGAGAGATTAGCAGAAGCATCCTTCCACTTAGGTGTGGATGGTGCTTTGGTACTGACATCAAGCTTAGCCACAAGGATGTGTAACCTTCTCTGAACATGCATGGGATAAAGAAATGTTATCAAAGGAATCCGAAAGAATGACTTCTAGGAAAGCCTTTTAATGACCCTGAAGGGATTGCTGTCTGTAGGGAACACATGTAGTTACTGCACCTTGATGTGTTACAAAACGGTACATTTGAACTGTTGTCAGTCTGTTTCTGATCCTCTTCTGTGAATGTCTGTCAGAAACAGAGCTGTTTGTGAATGTCGGGACCTTTCCATTATCACCATTAGGGAGACCATGACACTTTCAAAGCAGCGCCATAACATCATTCAGCATCACGTTAGGAGAAAGGACAGGAAAGTCATTCACAGTCGTATGTGGTTTTCCTCCATGGTTTCAGTGCTGAAGCATATTAATTTTTCTCAGCACCTGTTGGCCCTCGCAGGAGCTGATGCCTTTCAGCATCTTAGCACACAGTCTGCATGTTTTGTAATCTATTATTTTGGGCTCTATTAAGACATGCTGTCCAGATGCCAAGTGTGTTAAAGCTGTTTTTTGTTTGAGAGCCAAGTTAAGGATTTGTATAGACACAGCAATGGAAAAACATTTCTCAATAAAAACTTGTAAAGCTTCTGGAGTTGAGGGATAGAAAGAAGAGAGCTTTCTTCCAATAGATGAAATCTAATTTAAGTTCTGTTGAAATAAATATGGTTGTATTGAAATAAGGCTAGAATACAAACCAAGCTTTGACTAAGATCTTTTGTTTTAAATACTTATTTCTGTGGAAATGCTTTTTATAGTAAGGGTCAGCTTCATAATTTAATACGTGTTCGCTCATATTAGAAAATTCAGAGCAAGAGAAGAAGCGTGCCTAAGGAAGAACTTGAGTAAACAAGGTGCATAGGTAGAATGAAGAATGGGGAGGGTCTTTCTGGTGAAGATGGGATACTGAAAAATGATGAATGTGAGACTAGTGGATATTAAGGAAGAGAGGAAAAGCGGTGGCTAAAGTAGGAAAGAAAGAAATGTTTTAGAAGGAATAGGTAGATTCTAGCGATATTGAAGGAATTGACAGGATTAGGGAATATTGCATGTATAGGCTTAAGGTATTTGTCACAACCTCCTCTCCATTGGGTATTTCTGCTTTATCTTGGGGGGGTTAGTTAGCAACCTAGAGATGGAGAAACCTAACAGGAAAGAAGTTCCAAGAGAAGAATTATCTGAAAAATCTGTGTGGGACAGATGGCCAAAGTCAAGCCAGACCAGGTTTGGAAGAAGGTAGGAATGAACAGACAAATGCTGACAGATTCCTTTTGTAAAAGGAAATGCTGAGGAAATAGTAGGCAAAATTACTCCTCAGAATTGATCCAAGAAAGCAACGGAAACATTAAATAAGCATTCAGAGTAGAGGCTGGGCAGAGTACAGGAAAGGCAAAAAGTGTAGTTAAGGCTGTTGCTCAGTCCCTCGTGCTTTAATAGCAGAGCCTCGCTAAGTCAGTCTGTATGAATTTTCAGCTTTTTGCAGTTGCTTTACATAGTGAGTGGAATTCTCCTGAAGTCCCTTAAATTCAGTGGAAACTGGGTATAATCTCTTACGGAGATTGTGTTGCAGTGAATTCTCTGGATAATGCACTACTTCTTTTCCCATTTGTCTTGTTTTTCCCAGTGAACTCTTGTCTTTCTCCTTTCTTCCTTTTTTCTTTTTTTTAACTTCTATCACGAAACCGTCACACCACTTAACAGACTCTTAGCATCTGAGTACAAAGCTGTTGTACAGTATCTAAAATTCTAGTGTTTTGAATTATTTAACTAATGCCGTTTCTTTACCATAGGCCTGATTCAGTGTACAGTGAAATAAATGGAAGTCTTTCCACCAACTTAAAAATAAACAGAATGGGAAATTCATAATGAGCAGTGTACATGGTCTAGATTGTCAAATACTTCACTATTTATGGCATCCCTCAGGGCTCAGTTTTGGGGCAGTTTTGTTTAATGTCTTTATTGATGATCTGGATGAGGGAATTGAGTGCACCCTCGGTAAGTTCGCAGATGACACTAAACTAGGTGGGAGTGTTGATCTGCTTGAGGGTAGGAAGGCTCTACGGAGGTCCATGGACAGGTTGGATGGATGGACCGAGGCCAATGGGATGAGGTTTCATAAGGCCAAGTGCCAGGTCCTGCATTTTGGCTACACCAACCCCAGGCAACGCTACAGGCTTGGGGCAGAGTGGCTGAAGAGCTGCCCAGCAGAAAAAGACCTGGGGGTATTAGTGGACAGCCGGCTGAACATGAGCCAGCAGTGTGCCCAGGTGGCCAAGAAGGCCAACAGCATCCTGGCCTGTATCAGGAANGAGAGGTTGGGGTTGGCCTCTTCTCCCAAGGGAATAATGACAGGACCAGAGGAAATGGTCTGAAGCTGCGGCAGGGGAGGTTTAGATTAGATATTAGGAAGAATTACTGTACTGAGAGGGTGGTCAGGCACTGGAACAGCCTGCCCAGGGAGGTGGTGGAGTCACCATCCTTAGAGGTATTTAAGAAACGTGTAGATGTGGCACTTCAGGGCATGCTCTAGTGCCTGAGACTGTTGGATATTTTTTTTTTTGTGTGTATGGTTGGACTCGGTGGTCCTTTCCAGCCATGATGATTCTGTGATTTAGTCAGCAGGATACAGTTTGTTTGGATGGAATGGTAAGAACAACCTCTGTTCACTGGTTCCTCACTGATTCCACCGAGGCATTAAATTCTCCACTGAGACCTGTTGCTATTGGGAATTTGTCAGGGGGGAAAGAAGAGTTTGGTTTTTTTATGCTTAGGAAATATTAGTGTTTGCTATTCCCAGTATCAGGTATTTAGTGCATGTAGTTTGGTATGTGAGAAACCCTGGCTTTAAATAAGTCTTTTTTTCCTGAAAGTCATTTGTACATGTACAAAAGGAAGTTGATAGCAACAATAGGGGAAATATAATGTATGCGACTCCTGCAGAGACAGTCCAACCTCCTCCGTATCATTCACCTCTTAGAAGGGAGTGGAAACCGTTGTGGTTGTGTTCCTTCGAGATGAAAGTTGTAATATTACAAATTATCACTTGTTTTCTGTATTGACTAGAAAAATAAATGCAATTATGTTTATGAATGTTGAAAATTAAGGAAAATAAAGCAATTGTATGTGTTTGAGGATCTTTTCAAATGAAAAGCCGTATCCGCTGAATTCTCATCGGCTCTTTTTCTTGCTGTCATGTTTCATGATGTGAACTCTCAATTGAATGAACAGCTGCAGTAAAAATGGCACCAGCCAAGTCACAGGGAATTCACAGGAAATTCACATTTCAGGCTGTAACACAAGCCCTTTTGGGCCTTCATTTACCTTGAGAAATGCTTGGCTTTTTATTAGTATAATGTCTGTAAACACAGAGAGGTGTCAAGCCCTTATTTGCAGTACTTCCACTTCATACTTTGGTTAGGCCTCAGGCAAACAGGACAAAGGTTCTTCACTGGCACTATAGAAGGGGTTTATATTTCTAATTGTGGAAATGTTTGGTTTTTTTCCTGGTATTCTACTTTGGATTTATTTACAGTGTGAGCATGAGGGTGATATGAAGGAAATGTTAGTGTTGATTAGAAGCTTATTCTAAGGAAAGCAGAATAGGAAACCTGGAACACAGCTCAGGTGTCCAAGCGCCTCCTTGGTTCATCTAGTTCTTCTAAAACGAGACTATGCTTAACACTAAAGATCTGACCATGTCCCTTTGATCTTTGAAAATGCCATCTATTGCCTTGCATGGGTATTGGCTGAGCGGGGCTGGGATCGCAATGGGGGTTTTATCCATCCTTCTGCCATGCCTGTGGTGCGCAGAGCGGCGTGAGCTGTGCGTGGAAACGGGCTGAAAGAACTGCCTCAGAGGCGGTGAGTCCCTGCCATCTTCAAACCCACAAAGTAGCCGAGCTGTTTCTCTGAGTAATTTTAAGATGCTTTAGAACAAATGTTTTATGTACTGAAAGCTTATGCAGCGCTTCCATTTTTAAATTTACTTTTATACCACACATCTTTGACGCCCAAGTTAGTAACACTTTAAGCAGGGTGATTAACATTTTCACAGGATAATTGTTAGTGACACCTTCTCATGAGTCAGTCTGCCCCAGAAACTCAGGCTTAGCTACTCGCCATTCAGGTACCAAATAAAAATATATTCCCTTTCACTCAATCCCTCTCCTTTTCCACGTGTATGAGACTTTTTTTCTATTTCCATTTTCTCACAGTACCGTCTTCATTTTATAATCTGCTCTAGTTATGGTAGTGAAGATCAAGCTGTGAAGAATGTTGGCAATAAAACCCAAATCACCTTCTCCCTCACCTCCAGCCTAACTAGGATATAATCAAGGTATTAAAAAAAACAAAGCACGACAACAACAAACCAACCACAAAACAACAAAACCAAAAAACCAAACTGTAAGCTAAATTAACTTCTTGCTAAATTTGATGTGGTCTAGGGTGACTGAGAGAAGATGTACCCTGGCTATTGCTGTGCGTTCTCGTGGCCGGTTTTACTGCTCCATCTGTCCATAGCAGATAAATATCTTTCCCCTTTTCAGTTTTATAGGTTTAAGTTGTTTAGCAGCACAGTTATGGGAATATTCAAAGGAGGAATCATAACCAGAAAAAAGTGTTTTAGCTTAGTTCTCATTAGCTGTTCATCTAGAACAGATTGCATAGGATGGTCTTCTGGAGTGTGTCTAATTGCTGCAGCATGGTAATTTAATGGGGACACATTTTTATAAGCTTGTTTAAGTGCATCTGTGCCAACTGACCTCGCAGCTTGTGTGCGGCGATTCAGCTCTAGAAACTCGAGTTTAAATATAGGATCTGATTTGTATGTCCCTCTTTGAACTTCATTCACTGTTATGTATTTGTTTGATTTTTATATGGCATCTGGCATCACTGTGATGTCTGAACTGAAACTCGTCACTCTCTGTCCCATTTGCCTTCTATAAATGCTTGTTGTTCTTCAGTCCAGCTTTCAAGTCCAAACAATCCTGTTCCCTGCATTTTTACTTTTTTTCCTTATGTTCTGAGCTTTTCTTCTCATATAGCATTTGTGTCCCTTATACTAGTTTGCCTGGGAACTAAGTTTCCCTCTTTTACACAGCAACAAACCAAGAAGTTTTCAAATCTCTCTTCTGCTGCAGCTCTTGCCACGCCATTTCTGTGTGTCTTTGAGAAAAGGCCTTGTGTCCCTTTCCTTTTCTCCTTTGTTCCCTTCTTCTTTGGCCTCACCCCTCGGGATTCTCTGTCACCCTCAGCCTCAAGTCCGGTGAGAGACAAACCTGTAAAGCTGTTTCTCTCAGGCTGCCGGGCAAACAGGACGTGCACGCTCTGGGGCAGCTCTGCTGGATTGGTACAGAAAGTATCCCTCAGCCTTTAAGTGAGAACCAGGATTTCAAAAGCTAATTTGCTTGTTTTCATAGCACAATCTTAATTCTACAAGGGAAAGGAGATGATCTAATCTAATTTAATTTTGCTCTTTGAGAAGAAGGGAGATCACTTGGCCAGCTGCTGCTCCGAGCAAACATGGAGCGTGCAGGCTACAAGATAAGCTTTGAACTTTATCAAGTCTCTCGGCAGTATATGCTAATGTGTGCTGTTGGGAGATTTCTGAAACTTATGCCTCTGATTGTATTAATTAGTGTGCTGCTCCAAATGAGCTGTAACTCACTGTAACTCACTGTAAAATAAGTGAGAGCTGTTGCACATAGGGCTTTCTCTACCTCTGATGCTTTAGTATTTCGGCAGGGTGAGGAGGCGTATTTGGCTTGATTTGTGAAATCGCAGTACTACTGTCTATTTTGACTTTTTTTTTTTTTTAAACTTTAAGTATAACCTCTTCTATACAAGCTGTTTGTTAGAAGAGGAAAAAGTGTGTGCTCCAATCCTGTGTTTGAAGAAGGCTTTTTCTCCCCAAATATTTGAGCTTCTAACACATAAGGTAAGGAAGCATCTCAGGGGTTTGGTGGTCATACTAAATTTACCACTAGACTGGAACAAACTCCTTTGAAAACCACATCCACTATAATTTATAGCCTCATGGCTCTTAAGCTAATATTCCCCTGAGGTGGGTTTGTTGTATTCTTAAATCTGCAGTTTCCGGGTGGTGTAGGTTTGCCAGTATGTTAAGAATAGTTTCACGTCTATCCCTTTTACAGCAGTCTGCCCCCTTTCCCCTGCAGGCAGTGCCTCAGACTCTCCAAACCATCCATTAACTGGAGTTTGCTGTCTCTGCTTCCATCCCTACTGGGCATCCCCAGCGTGAGATCTGGCTTCCCATGAAATCTATAGAGATGTACTACACGGTCCATAGTGTTGGCAGACATGGTATTTAGCCATGTACAGTAATACAAAAGTCATACATAATTTTCAAAAAACTTGGAGCTTTGGTGTAATTTCCATCTTAGTTTATCTTGCTGATGAGCTCGTCAAGGTAAGCTAATATCTGTGGAATAAGCAGCCTGCCCTGTCTCTTTACATTTTTTGATCTTTTTCCGTGCAGTAGTGGTCCAGGCTGCTTGGTAGAGACATGCCTGTCTTCAGGAAAATAAAACTAACCAGGGATTAAGTTAGGGGATTGCGTCCTATGTTCTTAGCTGTACAGCAGGAGTCCATGACCATTCAAGGTAATGGTGTTACAGTGCTTGAGGGACTTCACTGCTGCCCTGTGCTGAATAAGACACAGGGTGAGAACCAACAGCCTGTGAGATAATACTGAGTGGGGGTCATAATGTACAGTGCATTAAAAGTCCTTACGCATGTTGGGAGGCTATGAATGTGTGAAGTTAGTAACTTTAGTCCATCTCACTCCCTGCGTTCCAGACTTTCTTCTGTCTTCACACCTATTTTTGCAAAGTTGCATAATCGTAAAGATACTGTAATTTCATACATGTGACTTAAATCAGATAACTGATTTTCTCATCACCTGTTGTGAGCTGGCAAGTACAGGTCCAGACGACAGCTTCACATCTGGTCTGGCCCAATGCTAAACTTAACACATCACGTGCCTGCAGCGTCTAGGTTATATTTAGTCCCCTTAGACATTTCTCTAAGCAAAAAGATCAAAACATTCATCTCAAATCTTGGTATTGGCTCAAAGACATGTGTGAACTGCACAGAAATTCTTGTTTGGATCTAGACACTGCTCTATGAGAGCCTTTCCGATACAGTTAATACTGAGAATTATTTTGGTTTTCTTATTCTATCAGCTGTTTCTTTAGACTTCTCTTTCCTTTTGTCTGAGAGAGACTTAAGAAATATATGAATCACCAACGTCCTCCCTCTGAAATAAAAACTTCATACATTCGATATTAAAAATAAAGCATTGCATCTAGTCCTTCATGAGAGTCCCATTCAGTCTCCATCTTTGGTGGAAAAAGAGAAGCCACTGACACTTCTATCTGAAATCATCTCTGTGCTCAAATCAAAATCAGCCTAAGAATCCTCCTCTATTACTTGTAATTAAAGGAACGTGACTGGCACTAGGGTTTTTTAGTCACTCTGCATCTCTCTGTGCTTAACTTTTCTTTTTTTTTCTCTTCAGATAGCAGACTTAATCCTCCCACCTGCTTTTCCTGAATACATTTTCATTATTCCAAAAGTAAAGGCAATAAGTATTATCTCACTTGATGATAAATATATTTAAAGCTTTCTTAAATTAAGTTCAGAAATGAAATCTGAGAAGCGTGCATCAGGGTCATAAATGTATACCTGAATAACCTGTACAGAATTCGGTGGGCTATGGCAAATTTCCTGCAAGCACGAATACTTTGCTACGTATTTTATGCGTGTACTCCCTTAAGTCTGCTTTAACGTAGAGAATGTGATAAAACTCTATCAACCTTAGAGCCTACCCCAGACTGTAGTTAATAGGTGGGTTTAGGGCATGGACTTAAGTCTTTTCATTCCGTTTACATCCACTTACTCCTGCAAATATCTCGGCTGTGTAACTGGCTCCTTCTTTGAGTTGAGATACAGCTCTTTCCTTTTGTACCTGTGTCCATCGGGGGTGCTTGAACCAAAGCTGATACTTCTTGTGCATCTATGGTGTAAGTATAATTCTGCAGGAGAATGATTTATAGGGCTGTAGAATGTGTACGTAACTTGCAATTAAATGGTTTTTTCTGCCATTACCTCATCCTGCAACCTGAGATCCAAATTTTTTCCTGGCTATTTACATCACTGTAAATAATAATTTTTTTTACAAGCAGTGAGTTCAGATGCATGGGTGAAAACTGTAGGTTTGGTAGACATCTTCAGTAATTAGTTCAGGCACGTAAGCTAATTTTTGATTAGCTAAAAGTAAATGGAGAGTTTGGTGCAGAAGTGAAGGAAACGGTTCCAGCTTCAGTAAACACACAGTAAACTATCTTTTCTGTAGTCTTTTCACTGCAGCTTTACTTCAGAATATTGAACAGCTCAAAGTACTTAGCTCTAAAAATCTCATAACGAACATTAATTATTTTTTTTTTTTTTCCTCCAAGATACTGGTGTAGCTGCAGCAGCAGTCAGTCAACATTACAGTAGTGTAATCTTATTGAATTTCTGCCAGGAATGTAAATGAGAAACCCTTCTGTTTTAAAAGCTTCAGCTAATATAATTAATTGCATTCATTTTCAAGGTGATATCTTGCTTGTTTGGGGGAATGAGCGGTAGGGGATAAAAAAATGGAAATTTCATCAGTGATTACAAAAGAGATAGTGATTTACTAATTGCCTTTTGTCGTTTTCTTGACAGTTTGTATCTCTTACTAGTGTAACAATCTGCCTCGAGTCACTGAAAACATTGGTGTGTTGAGAGCTTGGGAGAAACACGCTACAAGTAATTGTTTAGTTGTAAATTTGTTGTTTTCTTTCACGGGGAACTAGATGTGTCTCCTGTGTTCTGTAGGGAGAGTGGCCATTTGCCCTGTGACCCCTGTGCTTTACATAAAAATATATTCTGAAAATCTTAAGTGAGGTTTTGGCAGAGCAGAATGTGAGGGCATTGGTACTCTCGTGGTTTCAGCTCCAGAAAACATTAAAAGATTTATCCAATATTTTTGCTTTTTTTTTTAAATTTTTTTTTTATTTTTAATTAAGTATTCTGAAGGCAAACTCGTGAACTAGAGAGAAGCATCTTCTGAGGGTTTTGGCATAGTAGGAGGGCCTCCTAATGCCAGTTTAAGATCTCGTTGCTATTATAGGCCAAATAAAAGCGAGGAAATGAACAATATACATTGTTCTGTTGTACCTGGTAACTGAGGGAGGAAATAAAGTAACTTGCCTTTGTAAATTGTCAGCATCCCTAACAAAAAATTACGTGAGAGCTGGGGTCAGAACCTACTTCTGCTGAACCTTAAGCAGAAAAGGTTTCCTCCTAATGTCCCGAGAGCAAAATCTAAACAGGTGGAGCTTATTTCTTTTTTTTTCTTTCTTGTACTTTACAGGTATGTTATTGAGTTGCGTGGGCTATTACCCTGTAGTATCAGTGTACCGTTTGTAAGGTATGAACAAGTATTAAAGAAAAAAAGGAATAAAGAACACGTGACAAGAATGTAATCCTCTGTATGTAGAAGTCTGTTAGTGTTTCTGTAATGACTGGGTTTTATTCCAGAGCCCTGTGTGCCTGAGCTGGGAGTGGGGAGAGGATGATGATCTGTTGTGTTCCTGCAACAACACCCTGTGAGCAGGGGCCCCATCGGGGCAACTGTCCCTGCGATTTTCCCTCTCCGCGCTCTGGTGTATCCTCACTGGAGCCGTGTGGAGAACTCCTTTCGTTAATCTGTACAATGAGATCCACTGGATTCTGTTGAATTCTGTAGAAAAGCATCTTGAATGTAGATTGAATCACGGAAGCGGAGGCTCAGGCGGGTGTCTGACGCGTGGGTTCCTTCAGGCATTTCTGAGTTTCACGCACAAATAGAAGAGGTGTCGGCTCTGTGACCCGAGTGAATCCGCAGATTGGGATCCGTGAGCCTGTGGGTTCAGCGAGGCAGAGCCCTGCTGATGCCAGCAATGACCCGCTTCCAGGGTGCTCAACAAACCACAACAGGAGCCTCTAACACGTGTCAGTAGATAAACAGAGAGTATCAGACGCTGAATAAACAATAGAGGCTTAGACAGCATGTGGAAAAAGATCACAAATGATGCTTGCTGGTTCACTGAGGCCTTAGTCATTTCCCTGTACCCAATTCTATTTGGGAATGAATAAGTAAATATTTTGTACTGCGCGGTGGCTTGCTTCTCTAGTTAAAAGCAAGTTGACAGTTGTGATTTTTTTTTTTTCCTTGAAATACTTTTTTCGAAGTAAAATCAACCCAAAAGAGCAGACAAACCTGGAAGTAACAAGATGTTAGATGAAGTTGCCCTTGATAACTGTGTGCCAGGTCTGCCTCTCTCGCAGTTGCAAGAGGAATTTGATTTGACATTTCTCTGATGACTTTGAAATTATCCTGCAGTAACTTTGCAAGCTGTCTCTGTTGTAAACGTACTTCATTTTCCTTTGTTAATCTGCCCTATTCTTGAGGGAAAAGTGAGGCAGGAAGGAGTGAAATGGAAGCAGTACTGCTTCTTGCAGAGGCTCCTCCTCCCTTCTGTGCCAAGCTTAACATTGCCCCCGTCACCCTAAGCGGTGGCAGAAATCTGAAAGTGCTGAGGACACCCATTAAACTCGAAATCCAGCACTAGTCCCAGTGGTTGTTACTAGCATTTAAAGCCCCTGAGCCCAGTTGAGTTAACTGTTGTGACTGTCACCCAGTTGTTTTTCTTTCCTGCCCAAATGAGATGTCTCCCCTGAAAATAACATGAGTCTTGGATGCAGGAGGCACAGCTTTCAAATGTTAAACCAGATGGCAATTATCCTGAATCAGTGTCTCATTCGCAATACTCCTAGTTTTTGGTTGGTGGTTTTTTGTTTGTTTTTTTTTTTTTTAAAAAAAAGCATTTGTGATTTTCGTGGTTTGACATTTAAAGACTTGTTTGCTTTTTAACTGGTTGCTGAAGTCATGTACTGCTTCTTGTCTATTGGAAAGGCAATGGAATCTTCCTGGGGACGGCACAGTGGCACAGACGTGCAGGAGGGACCTGGCTTCCTGCTCATCTGTGTGGAGCATCAATGGTCCAGTACATAACAGGAGACTAGATGACTTATTTTCCCATTCAGACAATCTACATAATTTCTCTTTAAATGCTTTGTTTGCTATATATTATATTTCCCTGGGTTTGGAGCTTTTTTTTTTTCTTAATTGTACTTAGAGCTATAACCTAGAATGCAAGTTAAATGCTTTCATCTCTCTCCCTCCTTCAGACAGGAGACACTGTTCTTGTAGTAAATTTGAAGATGCAGAACAATTTATTTTTATTTTGGAGTGTTTTAAAGCAAAATTGTTATTTGATCAGTGAGACGAGTAATGTGGGTTTTTGAAATATGAATACTGATTTCTGAAATACAAAATCTGAGGGTTTCTTATATAATTTCTCTGCAACAAAGGAAAGTCAGCTTGACTGGCTCAAGCAAACATGGAATCATTCTGCTTTTCATAGTTGCTCAGTGATCAGTTTGGGGTTGGGACTGCAAAGTGAAGAATAAGTGGTAGGGATTGGTTTGTTCCAATGCCTTTGGGGTGATTTTTCCAGTGTGTACAACTCACACGTATGTTCTGCTTTGTACACTCACTTTTCATGTCCTGGCACAACCCTCAAGAAGGTGTGTGAAGAGCAGGGTGATACCAGGTGATTGTTATTCCGAAAACGTCTGAGGAAGTTGGAATTCTGTTGCATACATTCAGGTTTGCTATTCCAATGGCTTTGGGTTGGTTTTTTTTTTGCTTTCAGTCTTCCTAAGAAGAGCTTCCACTTTCTCCATTGATTGCCAGGGGTAACTGGGTTGAGTTTCTTGTTCCACTCAAGAAAATAATCTCTGGAAATTTTGTGAAGGGAAACATTTAAAAGGAGCATCGCCATTTTATTATTCAAGATGATGAGCAATTCTCAGCTTCCTTTCAGTGTCTTGCTAAAAGAAAGGCTGTCAAGCAAAAAAAGAAAACAAACCCACAGCACCTGAAATAAGAGAACAAGAGAACTTGCCTGCAAAAGGGATCTAATCTTGTTCTTTTGGAGTACTAGGAAAACTCGCATTTGGCGAAGTAACCAGGGCATCAAACCCAAATTTTCGTAGCTGTCACTCCAGAGACACTATCTCTGAGATGTGTTATCTATCAGAGAGATCAAATGCATTTCTTCTTTATCTATCGAAGTCCACTTGATTGTCATTTATAAGTTTGCAAAAGAAATCTTGAGTTAGAGGAGTCTTAAATAAAGTGCTCGTTTCTACCTTCCACCCGTAATTATTCCTTTTAACGATAGACTCAACATTTGCTTTGGCTTATGGTGAGGAAGTGGAGATTATCGATAAATAGGATGGACCAGAATTTCTTTTCAGCAGGTGTGGAAGCCCATCTCGTATATCAGAAATTATTAAAGGGCTGATGATAAACATTTGTTATTTTTTTAAACCTTGCATTCTAGCGTGGAATATGTGGAATATAATCAACAGTTTTATTTAGTATTTTGAGGCCGTTATGAGAATTTTTTTCTTTATCAATTTAAAAATATCATAATAGAAATTTACAGAGAACTTTCAGTGAGTGCTCAAGGGATTCAGGTACTTTAATTCCATTTTCACTGATGACTCAATGTTTTGAAATGTACGTCCTATTGGTATGCTTTCTTTGTCTCTCAGGTACTTTGGAGAATGTTACATATAAAGTATTTGTAGCTGTAGACGGTTGTAAGTATGTGCAGTAAGATACTGAATATTTCAAATATAATGCCTATATATGGTTGTAAGAGGCCACTGGCAGGTTTCCTATGGCACCATCAGTGAGTAGATAACAGGATCGAAGTGTTCAAGGATGCAGATCGAAATTCTAAAACAGGAGACTGGAAGTTGTGAAAAGGTTGTTCTCCTCTTCCAAATTCTCTCCTTATGCAGATGAAGAGTGAGATACTAAATGCAAGAGAAAATCAGCTGTTGAATTTATTCTTGAATCTAGTTGGATTGAGTAGGCAACAGAAATAAAAAGTGGAGTAGTTCTTGTGTAAAAGTGGTGATAAAAGATCAATGAGCGTAATCTGAAGTAGGGGAAGGAATTGCATCATCCTCTGGAATGAAGGCTGATGTTTGTATACATCAAAGCAGCTAATTAGAAATATTTATGGAGGAGGAATCCATTGAAGATCTGAAATGGGTGTGTGAGCTGGGCTTAAGTATGTATTTTACCTCTTTGCTATAGAGCAAATTGTCAAAATTATAACTCTTAGAATTGGCCTGTGGAATTTCTTACAAGGATGTGACTGGGAACTCTGTAGCGTGATGCTGAAAATACAGACTTAAGGTTTTGTATAAAGGTTATTTATAATCAAATGAATAAGAAAGATTAGAACTTGTTCCAGCCTAGAGGTCAGGACAATATATGGTTTGGGAGTTCTGGGTAAATGTAAGGCAATGAAACTGTAAAAGCAGAAAACAAGGGGAATGTAAGTAATCATACATTTAAAAAAAAAAAAAAAAAGGGGGCAGTAATAGAAAAAAGGGTTATAAAGGATGAAGCTGATGCCTTTAATGCATTGCTCGGCAGCATTAAAAGCACAATAAAAAGCAAACAAATTCCAGAATGAGTGAGCAGAATGAGTGAAGATTCTAGCTGTCTCTTCAGGGCTGCTGGGGTGACTGCGTGAGGTGGAACTCACCCTGTTATAGAAAGGCTATTAGAGAAGAGACAAGGATATAGCAAGGGTCAAACTGGAATGGTCTGGGGTCCTGAGGATCTAAAAGCATTAAGGGAGTTTGGAAAAATATAGCTTTAATAACATTTAGAAAATAGAGGTGGGGAAGCGATTAACAGAGGGCCTTATTGAATTATAAAGATGTTCTGCTGGGAATAAGACGGGCAGATGCTACAGTAATGTCTGAGCTGGTGATACATTTAAGAACAAGGCATTGTGAACTAGAAGTGAGAGAGGGCTATGCACGTGAATCACAATTCCTTGGAATAAAGAGAAATACATCAAATACAGACTTTCAAGGAGAAGAGTAGGGTAAATGCTCTACGTACTTTTAAAACATTAGCTGAGCTGTAACTCTCGGTGTGGAGAGGCAGAGAGAAGTAGCTTTCCACCAGGCTTTTACTTCAAAAAAAATTTCCCAGACTTTTTTTGCAAAAGTGGTGTAGACATCTAAAATCTTTTCACTTAGTTGGAATAGTGTTGGAGGGCGGAGATTTTAAGGTTTTGTGTGGCTGCTGGGATCATTAAGAGAGGCTGAAGAGGGGAGAAAAACTGAAGTTACTCTGAAAAATGAGCATTGCTTTCATGTCGCTGTTAAACTGGACTTTTTCCCCCAAAAAGTTGCTGTGTGGTAGTTCTGGAGGTGTAGCCTTCTTTATATTTCCTGGGTAGAAGCTTTTCTGAAGACATGGGCATCCCAGGCTGTGAAGATACTTCTGCAAATATACTTTTAGAAAGTCTCCAGATGTTTGAGGCTTGTGCAGCATCTGCAGTACTAAAGCAGTGGCCTTTTGTAACAACTGCGTGTAATCTTTCTAAAAAGACTAAGGAAGGATTCATGCTCTGGTAGAATAAGAATTTCTAGAGAAATGTACTCCTTTTAATTTAAGATGAACGAAATTAAACCTGAAACTTTATTGTCTGTAGTTAATTTCCAGCTGTCCTACTCATCAGTCCCAGCCCTGCGATGATTATGGGTTCACTTAGTCGTGACGGTGCTCCAGTATGTGCTTTAGTCCTGTCGTCTTTCTCAACCTGTTCCAACTACAGAATTTAATAGTTTGTTGCTGAGATTTCTTTATTAAGGAAATATGATGTGCAGTACGGCAATTGTGACAAAATAATATACAGTAGGGCTGAAGACAAAGAGCTGAAACCAAGTTTCCTCTTTGTATGAGCTCACTTCAGTGTACATGGGATTGTATATGGTACTATTGTGTTTTTCTATTGTCTGTTATATTTTTAATTGACTGCTTTAATTACATATTAAGCGTCCATTTAGGCTGCAGTCATAGTCAAAACAACGCATTTTGTACATCCTGTATATCCTAAACATTCCATTTGGCCAGTCTGTGTGTTCTTCCTGAAACGGAGAATATTTTGTGGCTTTCGGGTGCTAGTTTGACTAAGAAACATTCTGCTCATTAGCTTGTCTAGAAGCTTATTGTTTATATGTCAAATTTTTCAACACTTCACTTGTACAGATGATGTTTTTCAGGCTGTGAAGATATCACTTTGTCCTGAAGGAGTGATAGTTGTTTGTCTTGGTGGATAAGAATTAATATAAGTATCTTGATAAATAGTAAATAGAACGAAGCCATAAATATTGATTCTTTTAATTATAAAAAAAACCCTATTTTTTAACATGTTTCCAAACTAATTCTTGCAGGCAAAAAGACATTGAAGTGTTATTTTTGTTCATGAAACTGTCAGTTTTTCCAGAATGTGTGCTTCAGATTCCCAGGTTGTTTTTGACAACTGTACACAAGAATGCAATTACTACACTGTAAAAATATCCGGTAATATTTGAGAGCGGAGGAAAAACAGTTCTGTCTGACTGTGGTCTTCATGGGACACTAATGGTGGGAATGTCCCTCCTTTTCCATCTGTTTGTCCTGACTCACCCGTGTACGTTTGAATATTTTAGCAATTCCCTTGAAACAGCTCCCGTGACAAGTATCACAGCATTTCTCACGGATTAAGTTGCCTTCACTTTGAGAAAATATTGTGCAGTATCCAACATAAATGTTTTTTTGATTAGTTGTATCTCCTTGGAGGATTGTTCTACTGTAGGAAGAAATTCTATAGATCCTATATCAGGTGATTTTTTTTCTTTTTCTTTATAATATTGACAAACATGAGGGATAGCTGCCATTGCCTAGAGCTGTGTCGTTAACATAAAGAGGTTCTACAGCACGTAGTTGTACTGCTCCACCTCAGCCCTAGGATGAAGGACTGTGGTGTTCACCATTATGGTGATGGTAATAGGTCATGTATCTCTTCCATAAGGAATTTGTGTGCTCGCTGTGGCCCTCTCTGTGGTAAAAATTAAAGCTCTTTCACCCCAGTTTTATTTTTGGGAAGCCCCAAAAATAAAAGTGCTTCTTAATCTTTCAGTGTGTTTTCATCTCACCTCCGAAAGTGTGATGTGAGGAGTCATGTGCAGAGTGTCCCCATGGAGAGCTGGATACTGTGGTCCCTTTCTCCGTCCAGTAAGAAGTGCTGGAAGGAAAGGTAGAGATGATCCTTCAGAAACTCTCCGGCTTTGCCAAAGTACTGGCTCTGGAGGGCTTTCAGTGAAATCTAGGATTAAAGTGTGAGCCTTCAGAATAGTTCTTGAGGGAAGAGATAGGTCGTTTTCTGTCATTGGGCAATCTTATAACAGTTTGTTGTGTCTGTTTGCTGTTCGAGGCCTGCCTCTTAGGATGAGGTCATAAATCCCATCAGCAAGGAAGGAACTGCACTTGAGAAATGTTGAAGATTTGTGCTCACTCTATGGATTTTGCAAGTTAACAAAGGCAGCTTTGTGTCCTTATGCTAAACTGCAACTAAATGGAGCTTTGTGGGCTTTCCTGCTTGTATGGGGTTTTTGGCTTCATTTTTTTTTTTTTGCTTTCTTTCTCATTCTTAAATTTACATCTTAGCCAACAGGCCAGACTCTCTCATGGTGGTTTCAGTGTGTCTCTTATCTCCTATGGCCTTCTTGGAGGCTGGCCAGTTTGCAGCAGTTGAGGTTTTAATTTTTTTTCTTGAAGGGCACGTCTCTATCAACTGCAGTTGTTTTCCCAAGGAAAAAAAATCAGTCATTTTTCCTGTTCTGCAACCTGCCTTTCTCATTCATGGTGCTTTTCAAAGGTCATAATATCTGAGCACAATCTAAATGTCGCAAAGGATTTGAATAACTTCTACTTCAACATATGGTATTTATCATCAGCGAACTGTGCTACAAATACTGAGAGCAGAAACCAAACTGCATGACGGAGTCTAGGCAGAAAGTAAATTAGGTGGGGAAAAATTAAAAATATGAAATTAGTGGAACAGTGAGATAAATCAATAAACCCTTTTTAAATATTTGGATAAAATAATATGCTCTAATCACCCAGGAGAAATTACTGGCTTGTGTTAAGTCTGTGCTTAGAGATGTTTTATGTCTTCTGCCTGTTTGTAATGTTCTTTTTTTAAAAAATACTAATATCTGTGCACTTTTGAGGTAATTTCAAGTAATGACAGAAATGGATACTTGCGATTTAAAAGTAATTGCCTTTATTAATTAACAGCCACAAGACAACCCAGGCTAAACTTGCTTGTGGTCAGAAAAGGGCTGTAGACAGGTCGAGAAGGAATGAGCATTTCCTTTCTATAGTCATCTCTATAGAAGGGTTGGAAGGGACCTTTAAGATCATCAGGTCCAACCATTAACCCAGCACTGCCAAGTCCACCCGTAAACCATGTCCCTCAGCACCATGTCTACCCGTGTTTTAAATACCTCCAGGGATGGTGGCTCAACTACTTCCCTTGGCAACCCTTGATAACCCTTTCTGTAGAGGGGTTCATATCCCCAGAAAACCCGGTGTGAACACAAATTATTTATCAAGAGCACACAGGTCAGAGTGGTACTTGGTACTTAATGGTATTTTGTGGAATTTGTTTCTTTTTGTTGTGGTTATTTACAGCTGTTGAAGTACTGTATTATGCATGAGTGTACTGTGACTATGTATAGAGGCATCTCCTACTGAGAAAGGGATGGAGCAGGCAGGACTACGTGGGGACTTAATGAATTTCCACGTAGGTTGTTCTGAATTCCCATTTGACTGTTGACTCTTTCTGTGGGAATGTCTGACTGTAGCCTTCCTTGACTGAACTGGTGTAATGGGATGACCAGAATCTACAGTAGCGCTCTTAAGGATACAATTGTGCTTCCCCACTCTGCCTCGGCAAATAGCTGAATGCCTTTTCACAGTTGGCAAGGAGATTGTTTTGAACAGTTGCCCATGGCTCAGAAAATGAAAAAAATAGCTCAAGTGTCCTGGAATGGCATTGAAGCGACTTGTGGAGGTAAATGAGTTAACTTGCAAGAAGCCAATTCTTCTCTGCTTGCAACTTACTCTTTCTTCCTTACTTGCAACTTACTCTGTGTATCTAGTTGAGAAACTAGTGCTTATTTTACTTTTTTATTAGTGCCTCCTGGCCTCTCTCACTTCATGTGTTCGGTGGAAAAACACTGCACTGTTCGGGGCTTTATTATCTCATTGGGAGCTTTCTGACGCAGCAGGTCATGGAGAAAAGATAATGGTAGGGAGTTCTAGGGGATTTTTACATTGCAGTGAAAATGCTTTCATTTAACTTGTGACTTTTTCTGCTGCCCTCATCTGAGCAATGTTCACTTGTTCAGTTTTGCACAAAAGGTATAAATCCTGTGTGTAGTTTGTCTTAATCGCCTCAGTCTTTGACTCCAATCCATTGAAGCAGACGGTCGGAGCCTGAATTTCCCTTACAGCAGCAGGAATTAGGACTCTTTAGAGGGTCACGATTTATCACGTGCCAGTGCAATGTGTCTTGTCAAACTGGACTTCCATAGATTTAATCGAACCCTGGTGCTGTTGGAGGGTAGCTGGGGTTTGGTCTCACTTTAGTGGGAATCCAAACCACAGCTGTTAAAAAGCAAAATTTGAGTGAAAAACAAACCTGCCAAAGAACAAAATGTTACAGGAGGCAGCTACCCCTATATGTTTTACAGAAGTAGGACTTAAGTTGCCAGAGGCGCTGTTTGTGACTATAGCTGAAGTTGAATTCTCTAGAGCATGTAAAAAACTAAAAAAATGACACACTATAATGCAAGATTTAAAGATGTAGACAAGCACAGAGCTGTTTGTTTTGTCTGGGAGCGTAGACACGAATGGGTGGTATTTTCAGAAAGAAATCACCTTGGATGAGTGACACAGGTGACGAATAGCCTGGTCTCTTTACTGTTCCTTTGCTGTGTTCTCTGCTGGGGCACAGGCTACATCACAATCATAGAATGGCTTGGGTTGGCAGGGACCTTAAAGGTCATCGGTGTTCCACCCCCTGCCCTGGGCAGGGACACCTCCCACCAGACCAGGTTGCTCAAAGCCGTGTCCAGCCTGGCCTTGAACCCCTCCAGGGATGAAACCTTCCAGTCGGTAAGATTTAAACAACTATTTGGAAGCTTGTTAGAATTTAACAAATTTCTTGAGAAACTTACATGTGTTTTAAAACCTGCATCTGCGATACATCCCAGCATTTGTTTTCAAATAGCTGTTACAGGAAACTTTTGGAAGGGTTTCCATGTTTGGTTGCTCTTTTGTGAGCTGCCAAGGTAAATGATTTGCTGTGGGTGTGAGATGGTGATGGTGGGGACACACGCAGCATAGATGTGCTGTGTCCGAAATCCCCGAGGACAGCAAGGCACAGCTACTTGGGTTGTCCCCGTTAGATCTGTTAGAGATACAGATACCTGTTTTGATGACTTGAGTGTGTTTGGGTAGGACCTTAGTTTGTCACATGCCATTGGGTGTTGTTGCAATGAGCTTGGGCAACTTTCTTTTCTGTTCATATTCCAGTAGGTTGCAAGAACGTGTCTCCTTAGGGGGGAAAAAAGTACGGAGGGTCTTGTTTGAGGGTGGGTGTTGACATGGGCTACATTGGTGCAAAAGGATCAGGATAGAATGAAAGGCTAAAGGAGTGCTGGAGAGCAGCAGCGTGCTCAGGAGTGGACTTCAGGGCCTGGTTTTGAGCTAAAACATTCCGTAAAATAATTTTGGCATTGAGCACTAAATTAAAGTTTTGCTATAAATGTTTCGGACCCAAAATCTGTTAATATACAAATACTTTAAAAGCGATTGATAATGTAGCTTCCAAATGCAAAACATTTAAAAGCAAAATAAAGCATTCATTTCATTATAATGTTTTTTTAATTAAGATTCTTCAAAGGCAGTGCTGTTCACGAAGTATGTTGGAAATATGGTTGCTGCGTCTTCCTTGTGCATCAGTGGTCATGGTTTTTTCCAGATTAGCTGTGTCGCTAAGACAAAACTGGTGTTTGTTTCTGCCGCTTTAAGGAAAAGATGGGTTCAGGAGCTGGAAAGCCAGATCTTTTCTGCAAGCGCTGCTCCAGCTCCCAAAGCTGCTCCAGACCATTCCAAATCTGCTCGTGTGCTCTCCCCGGCCCTCCTGTCAGACCCTGCCCGCACTGGTGGCTCTCGTGCGTTTCTAAGGATGTTCGTGGTATTCTCTTGGTCAAGGCCGAATAAAAACCGAACTGGGGAGAGCAAGATAAATATTGGGAAATTAGTCATCGATGCGAGTGGATTTGGGTTTTTAGGTGGTGGGAAGCTTAGGAATTCGGGTGAATGGCTGGAATTCAGAATTCCAGCCTGAAAAAAAATCCAGCTGATATTTGCTATTTGTTGGGGAAGCAGTTGTTCCTTGCTCGTAAATGGCGTAGTGAGCCAATCCAGGAATAGAAACAGCGCTTTTGTTGCTTAGAGGCACATGTTGTGATGAGCAGAAATGAACAGTGAGTAACCCATCAGCTGAACAATGCCACATACAGGATTCACACTGTTAGAGAACCCAAACAAATTCATAGGTGTCAGGCTCAGTTGGTGAATAATTCAGGAATAGGAGAAGTGCCCATGTTACTGGGTAAACCACTCGTGGTTTTGCTCAGCTCCTTGTCATGGTGGTTACTTGTGGGCTGGTGTAATACTCCTCATGCCCTCATGACAACCTTTTTTTGTTTCATTTCACTGAATGGCTGTGTCAGGAATTCAGGTGCCATCCATACCCCTCTGCCAGGGTTTCACAAGGAACTGAGGTGGGGACCTCTGATCATCTTCTCCTCAACAGATGGCCTAGGGGGGAAAAAGGAATTCAGTTGATGCCAGGATAGCCACATACATTACTTCCCCAAGATCCTGGAGAGTAGTGCAAAGCATTTGCTGTCACGTTCCTTACAAGTATTTGTAGAGCAGGGTGGCATGGAAAGCTGATCCCGCCCGGAATGCTGGTGTGAAGGGCTGCGTGTTTCTAATGCTTATACATTTTTCTGCACATTTTTTTTTCCCTCTCTGAGAGCTACTTCACACCAGGAAAGTGTAAGAATATCAGTGATTTATTCATTTTGCTGAGCATAGGATCGCTCTTGCTGAGATTATATCTTCTAGGGAGTTACAGTTTTATGTTTGTTTGTTTTTTTGATGTTGCGGCAATAAGCAGAAAGGCTCTGTCCTTAAGGGCAGAGGACGGCAGCTGGCATGAGAATGGCAGAAGCAGCTGAACCACTCACATGTTGGAATCATTTCTAATGTATTCTCACCTCCTTTTTCAGTATTGTATTAGAGTTCATTAAAAAGACTTGGTTCTTTGAACTGTTTGACACAATATTCACTGAAATGTTTTGCCCAGCTCCTGAAACAAGCTTGTATTTTAATAAGGCTAAATCTGACCTTTGGGTTTGAAATCCTCTAGTAGCACGTTGATATTGGGGAATAAGCTTCTAATTAGATTTTTAACAGATAGGAGTGTTTAAGTCCTCCTTGAACTCCGTGAATGGTACTGATAGAAAGTACCAGTAAATAGGGAAGAGCCATGTAAACACAGAATTTGGAGCATAGTGGTCACTCTGCATCCCCTAATTTCTGAAGGAATCTCTGAGATGCTCTTCTGGCACGTGCAAATTAGCAAGGTCAGAAAATTGCTGTGAATAATACTGGTGGCCACTTTGAATGAAGATTCAAGTGAAAGGCAACCATTATGGATATTTTTTTTTCTTTTCTATTTAATTATTCAACGTGGAAAATGAATGTATTTGTGTATGCTGCATGCATTAATACGGTGTTCTGTGCAGCATCTGGATACCTTGTGAGGCAAAAGCGCCAAGGAAAATCACAAATAAAACTTAGGAGTTGCTGTGTTGAGATCAGACAGTATCAGCCTGGAAAGGCCTCGTGAATGTAAGTAATAGGACTTGACTATTGTCATCCTAATGACTTATTCATTAAATAGAAGAAAATCTATCTGGACAGAACAAGATAAATCCATGTTTCTTTGCAAAAACATATGCATCAGCACATGCTTCAACAAGTACTATAAAAGTATGTACTCTTTCCTAAGGCTGTCATAAAGGACTAAATGCTGTGGTGGGTGTATATTTGAGCAATTCTAATTTTAGAAGCGAAGGACATGCCTCTCCATTAATTAGGTTTGTTGCATTTGCCTTTGGTCAGGGAAACTGCGCTGGTTGGACACTTTGAAGAAGGACGACTTGTTTTCCTTGTGCACCTTTTATATCTACTTTCAATTTGGGGACATTTATGTGACAGGAGAGGAAGGGACAAATCCCTGGTGAAGTTGAGGTATCAGGACAATAAAACATCAGGAAAGGGTCTCTGCTGATTTGTGGAAGACAGAAAATTCTGAATTTTATGTATTGGAGGTGGCCTTCAGATCCTTGACTTATTTAAAACTTGTCTTAGCAACAGATTTTCTGGTAGCATATCTTCAAGAAGCAGCAAATGTGATTCTCACTAGCTGAGTAGAATTTATTTTTCTTGTGTTTTTTTTCCCCCCCGCTGTATTATAGGAATAATAATCCTCAAACATCTGAAGTTTGAAGGTTTCAAGGTTGAGAACTAATTACCCAGCCTTACAAGAATTTCTGTAAAAGGTGTTATTCTGCAACTGTTCACTAGAAGATTTCTTGTACTATTTTATTTGAAAGCATTACAGAACAACTGATTCTAAAGAGAAAATACCAGACTAATTAGTTGCTTATCAATGTGGATGTCAATGTCTATGTTCTTTATCTGGAGTAATAAACACCATCTCACACTGATGAGCTATATAAGCTAATAGGACTAATTTCAGGTTGACCTTAATGTTCGCTCTGTCTTTGCTCTGAAGGGAGAACTCTTCTCTCAGTATTTATGTTTGAGGAAAGTGGTGATTTTTAAGGAGCTGGTGGGAGATTTGCATGAGGAGGTGGCACCAGAATTGATTTCATTGCTTCACTCCTGCATTAGCTGTTGGAGTCGCTCCTGGTTGTGGACTGATAGGCTTGAGGCCAAAACTGGTTTGTGGTTTCCTCTGTGGCCACCTTGGCTGTTTTTTCAGTCCAAGCAAAATAAGCGTCCCATCACAAGTTGTTGCTGGCTGTGAGAACTGAACAGCCACAGTGTGAAGAACGAGTCCAAGAAACCCTGCCCAGCCACTGCCACCACCTCAGTCACAGAATGCTATGGGGTTGGAAGGGACCTCTGGAGATCATCCAGTCCAACCCCCTGCCAGAGCAGGTCCACCCAGAGCAGGTCCCACAGGAACGTGTCCAGGTGGGCTTGAATGTCTCCAGAGAAGGAGACTCCACCACCTCTCTGGGCAGCCTCTTCCAGGGCTCTGTCACCCTCACAGGAAAGAAGTTCCTCCTCAGGTTTAGATGAAACTTCTTATGTTCAAGTTTGTGCCTGTTACCTCCTTACCTTGACCACTCGGCATGAGGTGCCTGGGCTGCGCTTTCGCTGTGGCTTCACAGACTGACACCTGGGAGTTCTTAAACCTTGGGCATGGTTTAATAATGGTTTTGTTAGTGTTAGGTTGATGGTTGGACTCGATGATTTGAAAGGTCCCTTCCAACCTAGACAACTCTATGATACTCCCACACCATACTGCACGTGATGCTGGGTTGCATTGTGTTGAGGAGGGAAAACGCGAGATTGCTTGATTGTAGTCAAGATTGTAGCTTGACTTGTCAGTAGAAGGTCTTAGACATCAAAGTACTAATAACAACGTCCTCTAGGGCTTGATGAGTAATTAAAATTCACACTTAATTCAAAGTTGCAGATATNTAATACGTAATGCTTCACATTTCAATGCATACTATAAGCATGCTGGAGACTTGCTGTGAAATTGTGTGGGTGAGTACGTGAAATCCTGCAAAAAACCAAAAAGCGTGTGTGCTTCAGAACGCAGAAACGGACAAGCAACAGGCGCTTGACAGTTGTACCTGTAGTACGGAACGTAGTTTTAAGGTGCCTGGATCTGTAGGGAGTGTGGATGCCGTATGGAAAAAGAGTGTTTTGCCGTCATTTGACATCGCTGCAGTTTGTGCTCGGGGTCCTGAGCCAGTTCTCGGCGCTGTCACAGCCTTGGCCAAAATTCTTGGGAACGTGCTGTGCCACTCTTAATGTGGCAGTTTAGCTGCCCAGGCCTCTATTTTATATTTCAGAAAAACAACAAAATATTTCACGACTTGATGCTATATGGAATTTCAGATGCTTCTTGATGTTTGATTTCTAGCATCGTTGTGTATGAAATAGACTTGTTTGATAGTTTCCTCAGTAGCAAGTGGTTAAATTACGCTGCTGCATAATGGAAAGATATTAGGGAAAAGATAATTATGTTAATGACCCAGAGAATTCCAGGAAGATTAAGGATATACTCTTTGGAAACACAACTTTTTGAAAACTGCTGGGGAGATGGTTGCATGCTGGGTTTACCCAGGCCTGTGAACAGGAAGAAATTACGCTCTGTGGTTCTCCCAAATTAGTCCCCTTGATAGAGGCTTTGTGAATACAAATGTGATCCAAATGGGGCAAATTGTCTTAACTCTCGTTAATTCGTTTATGTGTTGTCACGAATACGCTGACTAAAGAAATCATGAAAATGGTCTAATACTGGATCTGCTATTTTAGAAGAGAAGAAAAATAGGGTAGGATCCTTAAAGAGGTTTGTTGGTTGTTTTTTTTTTGGAGGAAGGGTTCCATTTAGCAGGTGGTACCTACGGCTCTGTGAAATCAAAATTTCATAAAGGTATCTGTGTTGCAAATGTAAACCTAGGGCACATTACCAGTTTTTTAGTGGAATATGCTGAGCCTTTGCCTTACAAGGGTGAAAGATAATTGCGTGTCCCTCGAAGCCCAAGCTGCAAGTGGTACGTGTTGCAAATGGAAAGATGGGCTTTAAATGGGCTGCCTGTCTGTTTGGAAATTGGATTCTCCCTTACAGTATAACGAGGCGAACCCATAAAGGAGATTGTAAGATGGGAGGACGGCTCAAACTCCATTCCTCTGGTGGCTCGCATCATGGGGCTTTGTATAGCAGAGAAGGCTAAACAAATGGAAAAGAGCTTTGTTTTTTTAAACATAATACATTTGTATCACAATCAGCAGTGGGCCATCTCAGGTAGGTTTTTTTTTACTCAGCCACTGAAAATAGTCTGTTTATAGAGCTGTTCTGAGCAGAGCGTTACCAAGGGACTATGTTTTAAGCTCTTAACATTTTTACTGTTCTTTTACACAAAGTGTTTGCTTTAATGTAGCGCATTTGTCTCTGTGCCTTCCAGTCCAGAGCTGCGAAGGGAATAGTTCTGTGTGCGGAACAGCGCTGGGCTCTTCGCGTTTGGCTGCAGCACTGCTGTCCTGGGTTAGAGCAGATCACTGACACAGAGAAGATATTAAACTCGAAGGATTAGTGACTCACACAGCATCCAGGTTCTGTGTTCTAGTGTGTCTCGGTGCTTTATCAAAGAATTGGAGGAGGCAGTCTAAATGCCCTTCCATTATTTATTCTTTTTTTTGGAGAAATTTTGATAGCTTGAGAAATACTCAACCTAACCAGCACCCGATACCGTTGTTCTTAACAGGTTAATTGTCCTGGCAACACAGTAGGCTATCTGTACGTACACTCCCAATTAAAGGAAAATATGAGGGGTTTCGTGAGATTACTCATCACAATGAGTTTAACGTGGCAGTATTCTGTGTGCATGACAAAGTCATGAGCAAGTTTTGCAGATTACTCTGATTTAGTGTCAGTAGAACCTCCAGAGTTAAAAATGCTGTTGCCTACCTGCAGTAAAAGCGGAATTTATTTCAGCAATTGTTTTTCAGAGGTATAAACTTTCTAATTTAGCCTTTACTAGTCTTCACCTGTGAGTGGAGTGATGTTCTGGTACCTGTGGATGGAGTGTGTGTGCTGACGCCGCTCTGGTGCACGTGGAGTTAAATCTAGCAGTAGTTAATCAAAGTGAAGTAGTTAATCAAAGTGTCTTCAAAGATTCAATAATGTTTTTACTGTTAATACTGCTATATGTTTAAGTAACTGCCTATTTTTTGGGCCATGTTGCGAACTCAACTGATGTTAATACATATGATTCCCTAACGATACATTTTATGTGGTATACAAGCACTGAAGGAAGAAATCTTGCTTAAGATTTTGAGACATTTTCTTATTTTTCCTGTGATTTTTGTCTCCAAAGCTGCCTGGATGAATGCAATCTGTAAAACAAAAGTGGCACTCAGTTTTGAGTTTTCCTTTTGAGTTGCTTTCATAAGCAAAGATGGTTTAGGTTAAAATATCCTGCTGATTCTTGTGCTGTCTTCTGTGCAGATCCGAAAATAGTTCTGAATGGTTATTTGACAAATGCCTTAAAGATTTGGGGGATGTCTCTGCAAAAGATAAAGTTTCCAGGCCAGTTTTCTTGCATGAAGACATCTGAAAGCTTTAATCACTTTAGGGAAATACCAGCAACTCGTAACTGTATGACAAGCACAGGCACACTTGTTTTTCAAGAGTCTGTACTGATTTACTTTCTTAGAAGCAGGGTATCTCTTCAATGCTTAGTTTGATATTGCGAAGACAGCGGAAGGAGTAAGGGAGTAAGTGACACCAAACAGTATTTCTAGTGGCAGTAGAAGAGCAATGAGTGGCTGTCACACCATGTGTGGTTTTGACAAAACTGATATGCACCTTGAATTACCATATTATTGTCAGTGGATTAAAATCGTTGTGGCCGCAGCATGACAGGGACCTGGGAGGTGTGTTTGTGCATGTGGAGGAAGGGATCCAAATTCTCTTTTTTCAACTCCTAGTTGGAATTCACAAGGGAGAAGTCAAACGAAAATCAACCCAGTTTGTCAGAAACTCACCTGGCTGTTTAAACTGGGTTCTGAAAATGAGCAGGAAGTGGGTGCTAGGGAAATCTCTATCCCAAAATCTATATCGGAACAATGTTGACTTTTTGGAGCTGTCTACAAGACAAATAACTCTTGCAGTAAGAGTCTAATTTGATATATTAAACTAGGAGGAATAGAAATATGATCCTGGACTAGATTTTTGTAATAGAGATTAATGGGAACACTGGAAGCTTAATTGCATCCACATGCTTGGAAGGTTAGTCTGTTTGCATGAATTTGTGAAAATTCTAGTTAACTCAATGTAAATCCTACATAAATGGCTCGTTTGTTTGCGAGGCCGTGAGGAGCAATTATTTTTCAAAGGTAGATAATCCTACTGAGAAAATGCTTGTTAATAACTTGGCACTGATCCTGATCGTGCTGGGTTCAGGGGAGAGGTTCATTTGTCTGGTTCATTTAGAACAGGATCAGAACCTGAGAAAACTGCTCAAGTGTATTTTAATTTGAGCTCCATCTACCCAAGGTATTTACAACCTGTTTCAACTGCAGACTCTTGGAATAGTTGGGATAAGTATTGCCTATGGAAAAATCGCTGTTCCCTTTTGAAGTCGTGCCAGTACTGAAAAATTCATTCATGTTCTGAAACTGTCATTGAAGTTTTCAGTTTACCTTTTGGCCGTCTGGAATGCTCTCCTTTAATTGCCTTACACTGCAATCAGGTCTCAGTCCTTTACGTTGTTCCAAGATACTTAATTTAGAATTTTAATTTTTATTCCTATTTATGCCGGGAACATCTCCCAGATTTTATTGTCTGGTAATGACTAAAATGTGTAATCCCCAAAAGATGTTTCATACCTGCTTAAGTGACAACAGTATTAATAAACAGAATTAGTGAATTGAAAGTGTGTTAGAGCTGCCCTTTTACTGAAATACATGAATAACTTGCTGTTGATTTCAGTGGGAGAATTAAGATTGAGGCCGTATGCAGGGAACTACACTGCTGTTGTACCTTAGATCAAGAAGTAGAGTTTATATATTGGAGCAAGTCATTCAACCGTTGCTACATTTGGTGGTATCTTTGAAGACTGAAAGTGCCAACTGAGAGAGACTGCTGGGACTGTGATGACTAGCACATTAAGTGTAAACTTTGAGGATAAAAATGGCATTCTACTTTAAAAAAAAAACAATGAAAAAGAGCCTACTAAGAATGATTTCAAACTGTCGCGTAGACACTTGAAATTGGGGCGAAGATAAAGCTTTGTAATGGGATAATCTGAGATAACTAGGTTTATTTAAAAATCCCAGTTGCAGGAAGCAAGCACTGGCGAGTCAGAATATCAGAAATTGGCTTCCTCACTTGGTGAAAAGTGTATGCTTCAGATGGTCTAAATGATTACTTTACACTAGTCTTAATTCTAGAAATTATCACGTCCTCTTTTTGGACCTTTCTCCGTGGACGTCAGGCTAAGGTGCTTTTGGGCAAAGGACCAGTGGTGGTTTTGGTAAGGAATAACTAAGTCTTTTTGATACTGTGAGGAAATTTTTAGATGACATGGTTGTTTTGCTAATGTGGTTTTTGTCGTGTTTAATTGTCCATTACAAAAAAAAAACACCAAACAGGGAGATTTTTTTTCTTTAAAGAAAAAGGGATGATTCTAGAAAGCTTGGAGATAAAAGGATCGAAACAATAACAAATAGATGAATCCACTTAGGGGGAATCCAGAGCAGAAAACTAACCAGCAGATTGTGTGCAGAGGAAAACTATGACTTTCTACTATATAGAAATTTCTTCTATGCCAGTGTAATAATGGATTAAAACTGGATTTACCAGGGATTTCTAGGTTTTTGAAATACCTCCTGAGAGTTTATTATATAAAGCAATCCTCAGGGGGAACAAAATTCTGTGTGGGATTTGAAGACTAGTGGAGACAGAAAATAGTCAAATGTGGCAGAAGGTTAACAACTGATGGCCCAAATGTCGTTCCTAATAATATATTAAATTGCATTCCTTGAGAGGAAATGAGCAATTAAATAAGTAGTGCGGCACTGACAGAAAAATACATTGAGAGCTGTGAGCAACTTGAGACAATCTGAGGGCTGGCATACTTGGGATAGGTTGAGGCTGTGCCTCATGTGTAACTCATGATTTCTGGTTAATATTATGAACTCTTATTAAGTCTTGTCCTGGTTTCAGCTGGGCCAGAGTTAATTTTCTTTCTAGTGGTTGTTGTGTTTCAGATTTGCTAAGAAAGCAATGTCAATAATGCATATTGTTTTGGTTGTTGCTAGGCGATGTTTATATTTTCCAAGGAGTCTTTTCAGCCTCCCATAGAAGCTGGGAAGAAGCCTAGACAGAGGGATGGGGTGCCCACTGCAATATTCCATACCATAGACATCATGCTCAGTATAGATGCTGGGGGGGCGCAGGAATCAGCCATCACTGCTTGGGACCGTGTTAATTCACTGGGTGGTGAGAGTGACTTGTGTCATTGTTAATATTGTTATTTTCCTCTTCTGATACTGTTCTATTAAAATATCTTTGTCTCAACCCGTGAGGGGTTTTTTCCTTTCCCCTCCTTTTCTCCCTCTTCTCCTTACCCTTCTTTGGGGGGAAGAGGGGCAGGCGAGCGGCTGCGTGGTCCTTGCTGCTGGCTGGGGTTAAACTCTGCAAACTCAAAAAACTCTTTGCAAGCTCAGTCTTGTCTGCATTTTTTTGTTCCATCCATTTAAACAAAGTGCCAAGAGCTGGTGCAATGTTCGTAATGTCGTTATATTTACCTTTTATTTACATTAAATCCTCCTAGTCAGTTCAATGTGTCTATGACTGTATAAGCCAGTCCTTTTGGTGTGGCAGGTACTACATAAAACTTACTTAGTGGGGAAAGAGGTAGGATCAAGGAACTCACCGGGTACAATACTTGAGGTTTCCATCCAAGCAGTGGTACCCACTCACTCTGCCATCACCTGTAGAGCTCAGCATGGGTGTTGTAGGAGGCAGTCCTGTTGGCTTTCACCAGGAAAATCTTGCCCAGAAAATGTGATTCAGCAGATACCATTAATTTCTAATAAAAACTGATCATCATGCACACAATTCTGTTTGGCCAGCAGTTCATTTAGAACCTCAGGAAATAAATCTCTGTGTACTTTTGAACTATTTAGTAAAAAATAATTACGCAGGCATCCAGCTGGGCTCAAAAAAAGCACACAGGAATAATAGGCTTTGTAGATACTGGTAATCCTGTTGCTGCCTAGTATCAAAAAACCCAAGAAGCGAGTCATGATAAAATATTACAGATCTGTGTACGTTGAGTGTATTGAGCATATTTGTTTGATTAAAACATGGAGACTTACACAGTGGCTCAAAGGCAACATATTTCAGGCGGCTCAAAGAAATGCTTTGTTATTGAATACAACTGTCAAGTTATTTGAGTAATAATATTTGTCAAGTTTCAGTAACTATCAGATGTTTACTTAAATAATGATTAGACTTCTGTGTAATGATGGATCTAGTTTAATAATCTTTAATCGCAGCTGCACCGTTTGGGATTTTTTTTAAGCACAAGTACTGTCTTGTGTCATGAGACAGTCACCAAATTAATCATGTTATGGAGAAATATCTTCTATTTGGATTAAATTAGTATTTTTATCATGGAGACTTAGGCACTTTCTCTGAATGCTGGTACTAGCCACTGTTGGCAACTGAGCTGCTTCAAGGTGGCATTTCCTTTTCTCTTCTTGAAATATGTCAGTAAGGTTCAGCTAGAAGGTGTCCACCCAAACAGTGCGGTACCCCTGAAAAAGAGGGGGCTGGTAGTAACACCTCTGTTTAGCTTGCTGTCATTGTAACAGGAGTTGAGATGGCCAAACAAACATTGCCCATTTAAAGAAGAATCCGGTCTCATTTACTTCCCATGGGAATGAGCAAGTGATGGTGCTCACAGCTGGTAGAGGTGTGGGTTGGGATGAGTGAGGCTCCTTTCTCCTGTGCCCATAGGGCCCCCGCGGAGCCCTGCATCAGCCTCTGCTTTTGCAGTTTGGAGCTGCTCCTTTTGAGAAATTCTCCTGCTGCCATACCGTGGGGTGGCTTGTGGGATGGCCTTAATTATTTTCTGAATCCACTGTGCCAATTCCCATCCTTGGCTATACCCCAGTACACCCAGAATAGCATCACTGACTCCAACAGCACCCAACACTTCACTGAAACTGAGCTCAGCAAAGTTGAAAATTTGATGCAAAAAATAGCTCAGCGCATAACCCTTAACATGTTCTGAGTTGAGAGCCCTACTGTTGATTTCTTAAATGTGTAAATAAGTGACCATATGGTTCAAACACAGTTCTGTAAAAACAAACTGTTTAAGAAACAATTCCTGTTCAGACATCATTTGCTATAGTTGCATTTTGGCATTATGTTTAATATGTGTTTTCTGTCACAGATATAAAAGGTAATAATCCCTCTGCAGTTTCCTAGAAAATGTTACATATACAAAACATATGGGAGTTTTACACAAGTTGCAGAGATCATGAATGTTGGCTAGAAATATAGCTGCATCCTGCTAATGAGATATTTAATTCCGGCTGACATGTAAACCACTTCTAATACTCTAGAATTATGTAATAAAAATATCCGGCCGTTTGTCTTTAATGATTATGCAAACAAAGAGTCCAATATATTGAAAACAAGTATATGCTTGAACTACGTAGAGTTCAGTACTTCCTAGGAAAGTAATATTTTCACAAAATACTTCTGGCAGCTGTCTTGCTGATGCCAAAGGCGAGTCTAGAGTGTCTTACAAAGTCCTCATTGGTTCAACCTTTAGGGTCTAACTGGCCCAGAAATTTAGATTTTGTGTCAGTTTTAATTAAACACAATAGCAAGAAGATCAGCAGGATTTATTAACTTATCAAGAATGGGAAGCTATGGACAGAGTTGTCTCGGCTGATGATCTCATGAGGCGTTGGAGATACGCAGTCTGCTTTGATGCAGAGTGTAAGAGATAGTATTCAATCTCAGTGGCTTTACAGTAGCCAAATTAAAACAAATCAAATCGAACTCATTGTGAACCTTGGGCCATCCATCCACACACCTCTCACGCGTGAGGTTGCATCCAACAGATACCTGTTGTGTCCTTGGACCGGGAGAAGGCGGTGTAATGGACCTTGTAGTCTGTGTCTTTCATCTTTTAAAATGTTGTTAGAATTAGGCAAAAGTGAAAAAATGTGTTCGGAGACAAACCAGAGTTGGAAAACAGAATCAATGCAAAATAAAAGTAGAGAGCAAAGGGTACCCTGGAAAAGGACTGTTTTTAATGTCTTAAATTGATCAACCGTTGTATCTGGATAATGCAGAATAATCTATGAGGATAATCATATTTTATTAGGGACTTTTTGTGTCTGTTGCCCATTACATATACCAGACATTCATGGGAAAGACAGCTTTTGAAACAGAAATTATAATCCCAATTTTGTGCATGTCATGTACATTTAGAAATATCAAATCATATTTCTGTTGGCAGTTTTGATAATGAGCAGCAGCAGAATTTTGACTCTGTCTTGCTGCCCCCTCCAAGGAGAGTTGATGTTGCAGCAGCTGAGATACAGTGATTTAATTATTTAGCTGCTTGTAGTCACCAGCCTAAAACATGCTTTCCTTGAATCTGTATCTACCTGGGTGGAGAGATTTTTATTTTTAGCTATAGGGTTGCAACAAGATACAGAATTTTATTTTTAAAGTAAGATTGAAAACTGAGCCAAGGCATGCATATTAAGGAGCAATTACTTTTTCAGAATAGTCTTTACTGACCGCTACTTCTGAACTTCTCTCTTGGTGGCATTTCATCCTAAGAGAGTTCTTTAGCATCCAATTACGAATTATGCTCATTACACAAGCAGTAGTATGTCTTGAACTTGAAAATTTGATGAGGTTTTTTCCAGAGGGTGTATACAGAGGGTGCTTACTGAAATACTGCCATTTCCATGGGAGGGAGAGGCATTTGGCAGCAGTTTATGCCACAGGTTAAATTTGGGGAAGAAGATATTTGATATTCTGCTGAATCCTGAGCCTTCTTGAGCTGCGTTTGCGATAGGCTTTGAGCAGAGACTTGTTCATGTCCCTCAACTCACTGCTGTGGAACAGCCCTCTCAAGACTTATCTGTAATAAAGCTCTTGGGTGCTAAGAACAAGATTTGCAATGTCTTTAAATGAAGATATTATATTGAATTATGGCCATCCTCCCTATTTTGTTTATTTACCCATTACTTTATTAATTGTTTAAATCAATTGTTTACAGTTTACCAAAGTGTTAAGGTAAGATTGACAGGATAAATAGTTAAATCAGGATAAATCAGGCTACTGGAATTAAAAAGCAACAAAACCTGTTCAATTTCCAGCTTTTAGTGTACGTTTCATCACTTTTAAGAGGTGACGATGTAGCAAAGAAGGTGTAATTAAAGATGCAGAGCATTCTCGTCTGTTGTTTACAGAGAATTATATGTTTATTATTACAAGATTCCTTTACCTGATAGACTGGTGTAGCTCTGTTGCTAATGGACCCTTTTTTTATTTTTATAGCACTGCCACACATTTTATACCATATTTATAAATAATGGAATAAGGACACTCTGGAAGCATTCTCCAGCAGTGACCTTAGCAACATTGAATGCTGGCAATGAATCTATTAAAATGTTTTCCACTGTTGAGATTTATAGAATTGTTTCTGACTCTACAGCACACACTGTTTTTTGTTTCTCAGGGTACCTAGGCTTACAGCTGTGGCAAATGATCTTTTATTAAAGAAATGTTTATAAAATGTGGGAAGAAAGTTCTAGAAATAACTGTGGAGCCTAGAGATAAGCCTGTGAGATATGCAGAACATTGCCAGGTGGCTGTAACTTTGGAGCAATGGCTCCCTTCTGAGAGTTGACAAACAATGATTTCTGCTCTGGAGATACAAATTTGAGTTTGTTGGTGAAGAGGAAAAGGTGATTTGAGCTCTGCTGCTATTCTGGCAAACATCAGTTGTGAATGTTCTTCAGCTGTTTGGTAAGGAGGGAAGGACTGTTCTTTAGAGATGCAGGAGGAAACAACAGTGAGCATCGCCTCGCACCACTGGAGTAAGAAATGCTGTCGTGAAACTTCCTGATGCCCTGTGGAGTCCCTACGATAGACTGGAATTGTTAGATGTCAGTGCTTTCAGGAACTGCCCGGTCCAATGTTTAGAACAAGCTTTTGGGGCACCTTGAAGCGTAGTCACTGCTGTGTTTGTGTCTATACAGATGGGAATTACCCTTTATGTGCTGGTTTTCCACAGTGAATCTAACAGGTTCCCATACTGAACACAGGCTACTGGAGACCACTCTGGCCTGTAGTTGAGCTCAAAAACTAGCAATAGAGAAAAGGCCTTTTTTCCCCTCTGTTTTTTCTCTTTTTTCCCTTTTTTCTCTTTTTTCTTTTTTTTTTTTTTGTTCTGCCTAGTTTTCTGTTGTGTTGCAGTCAGTTGTCTTGTAGCGCCCAGCGATCATGCCTTTGCAATAAATTGAGACGAGAAGCCCTTCCTGTGCTTAAAAATGTCTTCTTGCCTCTACTACGTTGGGTACTATTGCTCTCCTAAGTGCTTCTTTTCATTGTTATTTTTATAAGAGTTCTGCCTTCACGTTTCAGTCAAATTTTCTTCAGGCCAATGAAAAAAAAAATCCCTGTTTGTCACAGGAAATGATGGAGTCAGAACCTGAATGCTGCATGTTAGCTTTATATTGCAAATACGTCAGTCTCTATCATTGGCTGTCCTTGGGAAACGCCACAGAATTATGTGACCAAGAGCTACACGTGTATGTTACATTTTTAGAAGAATGCTTTTGACAGTAGAGTAGGGAAGAAGCTTTTTTCACTTGATGATTTAAATATTCTTGTAAGGTTAAAAGGGCATCATCCCTTTAATGAACAGGGGCCTTCCCTGTGCATGAAGTGAAAAAAAGCAGCATACAGAAGTAACAAAAATGGACAAACAAATTTTGGGTGGATTGCAATTTGTGTTGCTGGGACAGCTGTAACCCAGAGTGGACCACAAAGCTTCTGGACTCTGAATCCCACCTCTTAATGAGACCATCCTTCTGTCAGAACTGGGGTTCTGAAGCTTTTGACAAAACACTTAATCCCCACGTCTTTGCTTTGCAGCCTCTTGCAAAAATTCCATTACCATTAGCCCTCTGCTAATTAAGCCCTTGACTTGCTCAGTCATTTGATCTCCTCCCATCTGGATTTCAGAGTTGAAGGGGGCTTGCTGACACGGATCCACCTGCGTGTGAAGAGGCAAGCCATTAAAATATGGTGGTTTTCTGTGATATATTTTCATCTTGTTCCTTCTGTTGGGGTAGTTTAACATTTCCCATTTTGGATTGTAAAGCCTCTGCAGTAGATGTCGCTTGCTTCAGCGTTTCCTTCAGGAGTGACTAAAGGGAAGCTGTCACTTGGCTGGAGGCCATTGCTGAGCTGTTGAGCGTCTTGCGGTGGCTGGGGGTCACCATTATCCAACCCTTGGAAAACATTTGTAAAAGGAGTGGAGTTTGCTAACACCTGTGATTGACTCACAACCCTGTCTGGACACCACTGAAAATGCCAGCAGTCATTTATGGTTCAATCAGTGGAACTGATGGAAAAAGTCTGCGGTTTGCAATTATGAAACTGTGGGAAACCTGGTTCCCCTGGTTCTGGAGTATTGTCCTATAGTTATTTGGGTTTATATACAGCAAAAGAGTTGCAAACTTCTCCCCTCCCAAGGACATTTGGAAATGGACAAATCAGACCCACTTTTGTTACACGCCGATCTTCCCTGAAAGACGAGGAAAAGCATTTATGCCACAATCTCTACTTTATTTTAATAATCACAGCAAATATTTGCAGTCATTGAAATAATACGGGATCTGTTTTGTTTCCAGAGAAGATTTTTCTTACAAAAGAAGCCCCCAACAGTGTAATTCTTTTCATGACGTTAATTTCCAGAAGAAAGGCTCTTTACAGCTAGTAGATTCTCTTTTTAAAAATACTTTCTTATTATCCGACAACTTTCCAAGTGAATGAATTGTTCTTATGAATTTTACCGGGCTCAACTTGGATATATTCATATTTATCTGTGAATCAAACTCTTTTTATGTCACCGGTGTATTTAATTCAGTATGACCCACATTGGAGAAATAAACCCCATGGATCTGATTTTTGTCTTAGTCCTTGCAAAAGGGATAGCAGCTATGAGATACACCTTATTGAATTTTGATTTTGTACAAATGCCGCTGCCTGTAGCACAGCAGTCAGGGGCAGAGATTTCTGAGCCTTGTTCAGTTGTTATACACGAGTATGAAGAGTGGGGATAGAAAACTGTGGGAAGCGTGAAGCAGGTAGGTAATAATAACTTTTCCTGAAATAAGAACTGCAAATTAAGTGCCGGTAGCTTAAAGCAAGTGTATGGAAATACTTATTTATTTCCCCAGCACCATGTAAAATTAAACTGTAGAGCTTGTTGACGGAGTCTTATTCCTGACTGAACAAAAATTATGGGAGGAAGATCAGTCTGTGGCTGATGAATGAAAGGGGTAGATGCAGCTTTTGACTTTAAAAATCTTGATACAGCTGACTGTCAGAAGCTTGAAATGGTAAATTTTGCTTCACAGTACCCTGATTCTTCTCTTCTGCTTAAAGTGGCCACTTTGTCACTGCTTGAAACCGAGTGTTGAGGTAGAGGGACTTTTTTTTCTTATCCTTAAACGTGTTTTTTCATACTTTGTATAGGTGCTTTTCAAGATCTGTTCTATGGCACTCGGATTGACTTGACAGTGTTATAAATAGCGCTTTACCAAAATACGCATAAACATGGTACGTGGCAACCTCACTAGGAAAGGCATGAGGCTGCTTAGCTGGCTGGCAGAGGTGCCTCTTGCTTCATCTCTCCTCCGAAAATACCTCCGGTAAAGGACGTCCAGGTCAGTGTAGGAGACAGTGAACTGGCTCTGACCCTAATCCTAATCTGTTGGGAATGAAATTCTGGGGAAAAGCCAAAGCGCTCTTGCAAAGGCAAGTCACACTTCACAAATCCATTGGAATACTTTGATGTTTAAACAAAAAAGAAAAAGGCAACTCTATTGGATTTTGTCGTTAAAATGACTGTCAAAAACAATGCAGTGGATTTCCAGAAGATGTTTTGAGAGTTCTCTTCCTTTAAAGAAGGGAGGCTGCAGTAGAAGAGAGAAGGTGCTCACAAGGTGAATAGATACGAGGCAAGGACCAGCATTAATGTCTCAGGAGGGGAGGCCAGCAGAGGTGTCCCCCCGTGATCTGTGCTGCGGTCTGAGCTCTGGAACACCTTGAAAGGAGGGTGAAAAGTACGAGGAGAAATCACACCTGAAAAGCTGCCCATGTAATTCGTTTTGTTCTCCTTGACCATGAACTGTCCTTCATTTTGATATCTATCCACACAGGGTGTGTGGCAAGTTCTTTCTTGCGGTTAGGTGCTTGTAAGTAGTAGACTTTTAAAGCCGCAGAGATTTATACTCATTCACTTACATATATAGGTTAAAATGCCTGTGGTAAATACTGAGGTTTACTATTCTCATAAGCATCCTTCTTAGAACATATCGATTTTGTAGCCAATTAGAACAGCTTAATTTCCCTCATATTTTTTATTAATTGTGAAGTTATCTGAATTCTCTAGGCACTGTAGCTGAACTGCAGAAGAGTAAGTCCTATGTGCCTGCTGATACCAGAGGCAGGACAGACCTCCAGACTAGGGTTATATGGTCTGGATGGCTGGTGGCAGTTAGATGGGTCAAAGCTCCTTGGATGGAGCTGTTGGTGGTAGCTCTTGTTTGCAGATGGCACCAAACTGGGGGGAACAGTTGATACGATGGGGCACATGGCCACCATTTAGAGGGATGGACGCAGGCTGGAGGAATGGACCGATACAAAATATGGTATGGACCAATACGGCGATCCCTGGGGAGACAGCCTGGGGGCTAACTGGCTGGGGAACAGCTCTGCCGAGGAGGACCTGAGGACCTTGGCAGATGGCAAAATGAACATGAGGCGCTGGTGTGTTCTGGCAGCAGAGGAGGATAACGGCATCCTGGGTTGTTTTGACAGGGTCATAGCCAAGAGGCAAATGGAAATGGTCCCCCTTTTGTTGCCACTCATTGGATTGCATTGAGTGTACTGTGCCCAGTTTGGGGTGTCGTAATGATGGACTGGAACAAGTTCAACAAAGACCACCAAGTCTGTGCGGCTGGAGCACTTGCCCTGTAGGAAGTGTCTGAGGAGTTACTGGGGATTGTTCAGCCTGGGGCAGGAAAGGCTCTGGAGGGACCTAGCAGTGGCCTCCAAGTACCTACAAGGAGATTATCAGGGGTACCATGTTCAGATCTTTACTGCAATGAGTGTCTGGAGGAGAAGAGACAAAGGGTATAAGTTGAAATGAGAGGGTTTGGATTGAATATAAGGAAAAACTACAAGGGCAGTCAAACAATGGAGCAGGTTTCGCGGAGAAGGTGGGCAGTTCTCCTGCAATGTGTGTAAACTCAGTAGGTAAAAGCTCTGAGAAAGCTCATCTGGCCTCAGGTGACCCTGCTTTGAGCAGGCCTTGGCCTGAGACCCCTTTCAACCTACATTATTCCATGTTGCTTTGTTCTAACTTAGCAAAGACAGATGTCAGGCTTACTTCCTTAGTTGTTCTTTGGAAATAAACAAATCTGTGTCTAAAACATGCTTGTGCACCTGATGGAGCTGCTGGAGAAACCATTATTTTGGGAAGCAGTTTGCTCCTTAGAAAAAACATTCTGTACCTGATTCTGGTTTTCAAGGTTTTAGAAGTCTGGTTTTGCAGTTGAGCGTTTTGACAGCTTTCTTTTCAAGTTTACATTCGGTCTTTAATGGTTGCTATAATTTCACTTTCAAACAGCACGGTTCTTCAAAGCCAACAGTGAAGCAGCATCAACTGAGGTCTGTCTGGTGATCACGAGGGGTTCTCAGTGGCTCATTTCTTCAGCTGTCATTTGTCAGAACACACTCATGTAATCTTAATGAACAATGTGCAAAGCCATTAAAAACTCAATTACGGCTTTCTTTTTACTGCAGACGTGAGAAAATGCAATCATAAAGTGCTGATGTGTAAACACAATAGCCACCATCTGCTACAGAGTAGCGTTTCAGCTCCAAAAAGAGGATATATGTTGCAGATGCATCAATAATAGGACGCTTATCAAGGCATCATTATGCACCAAGCAGGGGAAAAATTGAAATTTATGGCCAGCTAGAGAGCACTTCATGGTTTAATTCCCCAATTTTCAGTGGTATGTTTAATAACTATGCGAGAGTGCCGTTTTATGTTCCTGTCGTTTGAACGGATTTTTAAAAATGAATTTATTTACCGTCTTCCCATCCTCCTTGCTGCTGACTGATCCAAACAGAGCACATTCATTTTTGGTTATTCAGGACAAAACCAGCAAGGTATTAATTAATCTAACCTGTTGATCCAAGAGCACTAAATTTAGTTGACCTGATATTCAGTCCGCTTTAATGAGAGTATACTTCTGTGTCCAATAAATACAAAAAAGAACTTTTCCACAGCATAGGTCATTTTTCTCCCCAAACTCATTTTTTGAGTTCAGCGTTGACTTTATGGCATTTGAACTTTCTGGATGGAGGTAAACAAAACAACGAGGCTAAAGGATTATTTTATTTTTTCCTCCTGTTCTTACTTTTCAAAATTGAATATGCGATGGTGTAAATAAGAGTTTCTCCAAGACACCTTTTGTTTTATTCAGATTTTTGCCTGGAGACATTTAGGTGGCTTTCAGTCATCCCTTGATCAATAATTTCCATTTGTGACATGTTAATTCATTCCCTAGTTCTTTATGTGAGTGGAAAATGTGACAAGTGGTTTGTTGGTGCCAGACCAGATTGTATCTCTTTTATTTGCACATATAGGCCTATAAATTGAGAATAAGTCCCTTCAGCTTCAATTCTGTGTTCAGTCTAAAGAAGGCTGTCAGACTCTGAATCACAATATGTCAATTTTTATTAAGGAAAACCACACTTGTCCTTAAAAGGCACTTTTAAATTTAATTTTCTTTTTTCTGGTTGGAGCAATTTTCATGATCTCTCACCTACCTTGGAGTGATGTATCCTGCCCAGGCAAGCTTCCCTGGGCATGGACGTTTATAATAGGAGAGTGGATCTCAGCTGTTGATACTGGAGCACATGGAGCAACCTTTTGAAGGTCCTAGGAGACGGGACAGGGTACCCGGTCAGGTTCCCACTGCAAGAAGAAAAATGAAGAGGTGTACAGATGAGTGTATTTGGAGGCCAGTTTAAAGAATATAATTATAGGTATAACTTATTCACAACTGAATTTTGTAGATCAGCGTATTCTTGTATCTGATGTCAATTACAGTCTTGATGAAACTATACATTTAGAGCCCCTATGATGGCCAGGCTTTGAGGTGTTGTACGCTATGGCTGAAGTAGCTTGGAAGCTGCCACACGGAGTCTCTGCAGAAGTAAGGAGTGTGGTGTAATTAGTAGGGGACATAAAGATTTAAACAAGGTGTGAGTACTTTTCTCTGACAGAGACGGCACTATAAGTGGAATTTTTTCATCTTTTCCAACTTACATAAAATCATACCTCTTATCAGGACTTTACTGGAGACAGTTACATTTTCATAGTATTTTCTCCTGTATCTCCAGACATAACTGTATTAAAAACAAACCATAAGCTATGAATAAGAAGCCGTGAATAATTTTCGTATGACAATTGTTTGTAAGGCTATTCTTCTAGTAACTAAGAGTAATTATTTTGCTAAGTACTTTCTGGTAGATGGATGTTTTGCTGGCTTGTGTTTTCAGTCGCTAGATTCAGGCTCCATACTCTCTCTAGAATTGTCAGCAGTTGCACAAAAGGCCATTGTCATACCTCAAATAGCTTGTGATTCATTTTTTTGTGGGTGGCAAAAAAATAAAATTGTAATTATTGCCTTGAACTTTTATAAAAGCTGATGTTTTTTCTCTCAGAGGAAAGTTGTTATTTTTATACATGAATCTGTAGAAGTGAAATACTCCCTAACTTTTTCTATCATTGAAACACTTACCTTACTCCAGCGCAGTTCAAGAGCATATTGGGTTAGACAAAGTACAGGTTCAGAGCAGTTCTTTAGGGTAGGAATCCATGTATTATCCAAATTTTAAAGTAAAAAAAAAAAATAAAAAGAAATTGAGAAAGATGTCCAGAAGTGAAAATGATGTGCCCTATAAGGCAATCAATGGTGGTGCAAAAATCAGTTTTCCTGGATTTCTACTCAGTGTTGCAGGCGCTTAGTCAATACCCTTGGGGATGCACAACAGCTCTGCTTTTTCTTACTGTTTTAATTGACTGTACCATCATCCTCAAATATGAGATCTGGCAAACGTAGAACTTGTCGTCATTGTTTCTTGTGCTGTTTCTGAAAATGGCATTGAAGGGCTGCAGGCAGCGCGTTCCTCAGCAGCTGCCGTGCTCCTCTGTATGGTACCACTGTTACTCAGCAGTTCTACACTGCTCTTCCTCCCAGATTCTCAGCAGAAGAGTAGTTCTTACAACTCTTCCTGCTGTATTTGTAGGGGAAGATAAGGCAGGCTACGTGTACTGACAGAGATCATAGAAATGAGTGTCATAATTAGCCTTGGAAAGGCGCCTGTGAGGTTCCCAGCCTGCTGCCTTGTGACTCTCAGTCTGTGCTGCCTCTTCAAGCCTCTTGGCAATTAGGCTTTCTGATAATAAATTATCTTAGGTCATAGAAACAGAATCCAAATCTCAGTTTCTCAAAACTTCAGTTTATATGGGAAGGTTTCTAAGAATAGTACCTGTGCTGTACTCGCTGAAGAAGGGGATATTGTGGTTGACTGGGAGCAGATTTAGCCCAACAGTGCACATTTGTCAGGATCCCATCTTAGGGACTTTGATTATTACAGACATAAAAAAGTTTGGATTCAGCTTATTTGTTTCTCAAATTCCTTACTGTGAATCTGGAATTTCTTGATTTGGGGCCATTTTGATTTTCAGCGTATCAAAATGAAAGATGGGATTGCCAGACAGCGTCTTGCTTATAAATTTTCATATTTCTTAGTACAGCCTCTTCCCCAGCTGTGCTTGCATTGTGCTTGAATTTTCCAGGGTCTCTAGAGTGTGTGAGGTGGTTTTTTTTTGAAAGATTGACTTCCTTCTGCATCCGTGCTTTTCAGTTCTTTACAAAATGCATATATATCATATAAACATGGGGGGGGAAAAATTGTGGGAGAAAGTTGCTGGTTGATTTATATCTGTTGGTATAAATAGAATATGTGGCTGTTCACTGCACAGAATTGATCAAAATGTTTATCTGGCTCCTCCGAGTGTCGCACTGCTATGGCACGGAATAGGGCAAGTCAATAGGTTAGAAGTGAGGCAGGGCTTTTCAAACTCAATCTTCTGTGAACTGCGAGAGGCCAGCAGAGAAATACATTTCTAGGCTGCCTTGGCAGCAGCAGCACAACCTGGGGTGTCAAGAGGGCTGCATTTGATTAAAAATTATCATGCCTGGCTGCTGACAAACAGATTTCCCCCTGCAGTCTTGGTATTTTCTTCAGCTTTTTCTGAGTCTGAGTGTCTGTACACACATAAAGGAGATCCTTTAAACAGAATCGAATCAAATAACTCTCATAATGTTTTTCCTTATTGCTGACATTTGTCACCTTGATGCATCTGTGAAGAGATGAGTCGAGACACAATGTGCTGTAAAATAACTGCTTGATGAATCCAAATGTGAGTTCAACATCAAGTGCCATGGTTAATATGATGCAAGCTTCCAGGTTAACAAACTCATAAATTGCTTATGTGTTTCCCTCCCTAAATTCAGCCTGTCCTTCCCTCCTAGAGGAATAATTGTCCTTGGTGCGTTATGTCTAGTCCAGATGTTGCCGTAATGCTAACAAGCCCGATGCATTTGGGCTCTGAAAATCTGGGGTTTCTTAGCGCATTACCTTCAAAAGTTTATAGAGCCAGGATGCAGGGTTCACAGGTATGGACTGGAACGAGGTGGGTAGGGGCCATATAGGCAACTATCAGCTGAGAATTAGGTCCATTGTTGTAAGTTTTGTTTTGAAATGTGCCTTTGGGGGACTGTTTGCAGCGGGAGAGCCTCCTTGCTGCTTGACGTGTGAATACGCTCTTGTTTAGAGTGACTTTTATCACAAGGTTATAACATAATAAAAGCAAAATAATATTTTTATTTTGATTTTTTTTTCCAAAGTTATCTAATTAGAGTGGTTCTAGTTGGCCCTGAATCTGTTTATGTGTATATATCCTGCAATTTTAATATCCTTTCTTTCTGTTACCTAACAGCTAGCATAAAATAGCTAGTTTGAGATTTTCAGATGAATGTTTTGTTTTCTGGCTTCTAAGGAAATCACTGACTTTTCTAATGGAACTGTTTTTACTGAAAAAGCCAAGCAAAAACCCACTCTTTCTTCTCTTTCTGCTTTCCCCTCCAGGCTCCTTCATGATGGTGAACAGCTCTGGGCGGGCGTCTGGGCAGAAGGCTCACTTGCTGCTGCCCACGCTGAAGGAGAACGACACACATTGCATCGACTTCCACTATTACTTGTCCAGCAGGGACCGGTCCAGCCCTGGCTCTCTCAACGTCTACGTGAAGGTGAATGGAGGACCACAGGGCAATCCCATCTGGAACGTCTCGGGGGTTGTTACAGAAGGATGGGTGAAAGCAGAGCTTGCCATCAGTACGTTCTGGCCACATTTTTACCAGGTACGAGCTTGTAATATTTTTCTCTCCTTTTCCATTGATCGTTTGGCAAGGTGTGAGCTAAGCTATTGTTAGCAACGGGTACCCTGACTTTCTCCTGGGAGAATGAATTTTTATATAGTAATTTTATAACAAGGATTATATAGGCATCTTGACATAATTCTTTCGGCGTTACGCTTTCTCTTCATGAGTTGTCAGGTCCCAGAATGATGGATGGATTACTGGGAGTCAAATTAATGCCAGGTTAAGACCCACATGTTGATCGTGAAATTGGCACTTAAACAAACTTGTATTGGCACTTTCTATAATGTAAATGTAAATACAACCGAGTCTCTCGATGTGTAACTGTACCTCTGCATAAATTTGCCTAAACTATTTTTGGCCCCTGGTTGGTTCCATAAGAAGGAACATCTGTTCACTCAGTTCTGCATCTGGACTTTTCCTGTGGCCCTATGAAGGGTGTAAGTACATAAGCTACTAATAAATATTGTACCACGTTATCAACATGAGTGTACTCTTCACCGCATCCTCCGCTCCTCTTTGTTTTAACACTGCTTGTAACGTAGTTTTACTACTTCTGTTAGGAGATTCATTTTTTGAAAAACAAGCACAACGTTGAGAAATGCAGTAGGGAAATTGTTTTTAGGTTATATTAATTTTACAGCTATTTGTTAGTTGTCCACTTCAAACTTCATGTGGCAGCTTTGCAGCCGTCGTTTTAGTTTTAATTAGGTAAGATTGTACACAATGGACTCACATACTTCTTGTTAGGTGTTGAAGGTGTTTTTTTTGTCTTGTTTTATATATTGAAGACAAAAATAAATGCCTGGGAGGTAATTGCACCCTAAACCTTTCAGGGAAGGCTGATGTACATATGATACTAATAATGAAAAGGCAGCAAATAGTCTGTGGATAGAAAAGAGCAGGTAGAAAAGCTTGATTTTTATTTTTTTGCTTCTGTTAAATGGGCAGGAGTTCTATAAAATTTGAGCTGAAGTAGAATGCTTTAATGTTCCGCCTCTGAAAACGAGAATACAGCAGAATACATAGAGCACACTACGCAGGGTGAGAGGAAGGGATAGAGAGATGCAAATGCGTGGGAAGTGGTGTTCTAAGGGCTGTGCACAAGTCGTCACGTGTTCTGAAGTCATATTAAAGTGCTTCTACTCCATTCATATTAACATGAACCTGGGCATGAACCAGAATTTTCTTTAGAGTAGGTGCTCCACAGAGATAACAGAAATGATCTTTCACCCAGGTAATCAGCGCTTGAAAAACCTGGAAAAGACAGTCTGATCTCACGCTAAGAGAGATCCTACTCTTAGATATACCGGTAGTAGACTTCCTGAGCCTTACTTACTTCTTTTACAAGTCCTTTTGCAGGTCAAGTTTGCTTTTCCTGAGCAAAAAATCCTTTAAATCAAACAAGAATTTTTCACTGCAGCACAAAAATGAACAGATTGGAAGGCAGCAGTAACTGCCTAGGGGTAGTTCCTTCCTCAAAAATGGAAGGGGTTTCTTTTTTACTTTCTGATGAACGGGGGTGATGTTTCCGTCGGCTTATGTTTGTGTTTTTATTCCTGAAGTGTGCCTTTTAAAATTTGAGATACCGCACTGTTATGGGTGCATCATCAGTCCTTGATTTTATAAACCCTCTTCTGTTGATGGTCTGCAATCCTGTGAGTTTCTACATGTAATCAAATTTTTGTTTTAAAAAAACCCCACAACCTCAAGCTTGCAAAAGTGAAGAGGAGAACACAATGAAGGACTTAGTGAAAATGACTGTTATTTGGCAGCCTAAAGTAACACTTCTGGCTAAAGGAGCCCCGAGGTGGAAGATGACAAAAGCCTGGGTCTCCTGTTGCCTATGGAGCGTCTCATTTCACACTCACCATCCAGGCTGTGCCATCAGAGTGTTATTTGTCAGCTTTAAATCAAAATTGCATGCCTGGAGAACTCTTTGTACGCAAGAGGCCTGAAAGCATGATCAGTATTTCAAAAGCACCAGGTAACACAGGAAAAAATAGCATTTTTCCTAAATAATGCAATCTGCGTGAGGCAAAATGTGGATTATTCTCTGGATGCACAGAAACCGCCCTGTCTTGAATTGCAGCGTGCATCGAAAATTCAGTCAGGCAAAAGAGTCTGAAACTCTCTGCCCTAGGTCTGAGGCTTTGACAAGTACTTTGAACTTTGGAGATGTGACTAGTGGAAAACTAGTAACCAAGCCAGTTGCCAGAGGTCGTGTTTTAGGTCTGGCAGTTCTGTGCAAGGGTCAGGAGAGTCATCTGGATCCAAAAGCATCTGCCAAGATACAAACGTAGGGCTGGTGGAGATTTATATCTGCCCTAGAGATACTCGTACTTGGATTCCCAGCCTGCAAATGTTTTTAGTGTAGCGAGAAAAAGCTGTAATAGTTCTTGGAGAAAGGTAATACGTGTAATCCTGAATTACTGCTTGCCATAAGGATGAACTCAGTCCCAGAATGCACCGAGGGCAGCACTAGAGTCTGCCAGGAAGAGGCTGTCTGATGTATAGCAAGGAAGGGTATTGATCCCTGCCTGAAGAAAACTGTTGTACCACAACAGATGAGCCAGGCTGCCTTGCTAACACAGACATTGCTGGGATATAGCAGCAGAGAAAGGTAGGATTGCTTATTGGAAAGGAAACATGAAATGACTTGGTATTTGCAGTTCTCAGGAGCGTTTAAGAATGTTCGTTAAGAGTGAAACTTTGCGTTTTGTCAGCTACGTTTTCGGAGAAGTTGCCTAAATGTAAAGCGTTGTTAAATGCCCATGTTTCAACCGTTATACTACCTTTCTGACTGAAGTTAACAGGACATGAGAGATATTCAGTGTGAAATTTGCAGAACTGGGCCCCATAAGCATGGATTCCTGCCTTTTCCTTGTGTCGTTCTCAGCTTGCAGGACACTGAGAATTCGTCCGTTGTGGTTTATAGCTTCTTGCAAATGTGAAACTGAAATAAGATTTTGTAGCTGCAATGTTGCACCTTAATTGAAGTCTGAAGGGAGTCCCAGTAGTTGCTCATGTGACCTTCCCAGTATATGTAATTTTTATCGTGAATGGCATTTCATTTCTAAAATATATTGTAATTTCCATACTAAGGACTTAAATTATACTCTTATTTTATACAGTCCCTAAAAAGCCTGTCAAGAACCCTGATAACACAAAAAACTTGTTGATGTCTTAGGGATTATTTTATCTTCCAGAGATTTGCTTCCTCCCATTGCTCCTTGGACAGCCTGTTTTTAGTCCACCCTCCTCTGAGTATAACCTTGTTTCTACATATTGTTAGCACTTAGGCTTTTTTTTAGTTTATCTCTTTGCCAGTTAATTTTTTGTGTTCTTTTTTCTTATGGATGTATTTCAGAAGATCTTCACATTTGGATGTGTTTAGAATTGGGGGAGCAGACCTTAGGAGATCATGGAAACATGAGTAGAAACTAGGTTTTGGAAGCCCAAATGCAAAGCAAAATTATTAACAGTGGTTCTGTCCCTATGAAGTACACACTGGTCTGTTTTTGTAGCGGGTAATCAGGATTTGGATTGTTGGATCTTTTATTGTATTAAGTCTTCTGATGGAGGAGATGAAGAAGAGGCTCAACAGTGGCAGATGGGGAATATCGGCTTTTATTTAGACTGGAAATAAGTGTTGAAAACTGGCTTTAAGTAATTAACTTTGTGTTCTAGTAATGGATTTTAGAGGTCACAAATTGCTAAAATACTTTCTCCTACGAAACAAGTAGCTGCGCTGGAATATTGCTCTAACAGTAATAACTGTGCCAGCTGAACATGTTAATTAACTCTGTCCTTGAAAACGTGACTGTACGCTCCTGCAAAAGGAGCACCTTTGTACAGTGTGAACATTGCCTTGGTAAGAGGGAATGAAACTGGGGACACCCCTTGCAAATGCAGAGGACAACATCCATTACATCTCTACCCATCCATTTTATTTATTTATTTTTTGAGTGGTAAAGGATAGCCCTTTGTTTCTTTGGGAACTGAATCACTAACTGTATTTTTAGTAGCAGGATACTCCAGATCAGGTGAAATCACAAAGCTTTAGGGAAGAATAACATTTTTGTTCATCTGTAACTAAATATCTGTCTACTCATACACGACTTAGTGGAATACTTTCATTGTCCAGAGATAATAAATAAAATAGAAGGTTCTAATTAGTGTACCATTAATGTACACATTAATGGTGTGATTTTTAAAAATATTCATTCTCGGACCATGTTAGTCAAGGAAGGGCAAAAGCAACTTTATTATATCTGGGAGAATCTTACTACAGTCCACTAACTAGAATTCAGGATGATCCGTTGCTCGTAATTTGCTTTCTAATACTGTGACGGCATACATGCCAAATCAAGGTTTTCTCCAAAAGAATCCTTGCCAGGGTTATTGATTTAATAAGACAATTTTATCTCATGCACAACATTATCCAACTTTTTGAGGCGTACTAAGAACAAGATGCCAAGTGATTATCCAGTTAATGTTCTTGGACTGGTGCTTAAAGTGAATATAGGTGTGGGTTTTCTGCGTTTCCAAATGAGAGGCACATAGTTGTCTCTAGTCCTAATGAGTCTTGCTCTGGCATTTTGTTTTCCCTATCAAAGAGATGTTCCATCTTTGGTGGGCATGTACGTACTGCGTTGCGTTGGTGGCCCTTCAGCATTAATGATGAAATGCCTTGAATGACTTGGACATTGGAATAACAGCCGAATATGGTGACTGGCCAAATGACCAGCGTAGCTGTTCTTTTTAAGAAAACATTTTCTTACTTTGTATTTCAGGTGATATTTGAGTCTGTCTCTTTGAAAGGACATCCCGGGTACATAGCTGTGGATGAAGTCAGAGTTCTTGCCCATCCGTGCAGTAAGTGCTCTTTGTTTTTCTAACTGTATCAATGTGTTTTATACCAGGCTTTGCTGTCTGAAGGAGTGTTGTACCCAATTTGGTCGCACTAAAATGTTGTCTCCCTCTGAGACACCTAAAGACAATTAGCCCTGCATAATTACCTAACTTTGCAAGTTCTGCAAAAGGCGAAACTGCTCTCAGTCTGTAGGTAGGGCCAGGGCATCTGTGGAAGTCTCTCCCTCTCTTGTTATGAGAACATAAAACTAATTGTTTTATTATTTCTGAATCATACTGCTGAAGAAAGCAGGCTAAAAAGCTTCTGATGATATCCTGTGTGGTTATCTTAGGAAGAAACACACAGTATTTCCTTGGTAAAGGACAGATCCCAAAGGTTGGTGTCTCTTAACAAATGTTAAACTCACTCAGCACTTCCGCAAAGGTATAAAAAATTAATCTCATTCAGACAATACATTTGCCCAGGAGTGGAAACTAATGCAGGTTCATTATGCTGTTCAGAAATATTAGTGCCATGTTTCTTCTGTCGCAGCCATAATAATAAGCTTAGGGTTTTTTAATATTATTTTTTTTTTCCTGTTAAAGAAGCCTTGAGCTTCAGTCTTTGAGTCTGAACTTGCCTGGTTTCTCTGTGTGTTTACAGTTTGTCTTGAGGTCTTTAGTGTGTCTATACTGTGTATGTAGTGTACAGTTTCTGCTACAGAGTTTTTTACACCAGCCTTTCTCAGTAGTTCATAGTTTCAGTAAGTGACAGCTGCTCACAAAAAAAAGAAAAAAAAGGATTTTATTCATGGAATAAAATCAACTGTTTTTTTTGCAATACAGAATTTCAAAGAATAGCTGCCATTCAGTGTGACAGACATGGTTCTGCTCAAGTTTAACAGGACATTGCTGATAACTGCAGTATGGTTAATTGCTGTTTAACTGAATTATATTTGTATTTACCATGTGCTCGTTGCTCAGGCCTTTGGGTGCATTTACTTCATTAAGGAATACTTACAATCTGTATTAACCAGATGTTGCTGATAACTGGCAGCATCCAAACAAATCCCCGAAATGGTCTGCGCACATTCCACAGCACCTTGGGTGACGGCTCATCCCTTTACTAGGAAAGAGGCCACTGGACAACCATGGGGTGAAGCCTAGAGAAGAAAATAATGTGATTTAAAAAAAAAAAGAGAGACAGAATGCTGTGTTACACCCCTATTTAAACTGATTTTAAATCCATTTCTCCAAGTATATGTAGGTCCCGCTTCAAAATTAAGTGTCTTCTTGGTGACTCGGAGCCAAAATGATTCAAACTGTTCGCGGTTCCGTTTTGAATCGGTTTGCATCAGAACTCCTTACAAGGTGCAGGTTCTCTGCAGGCTTTGTAAAGGCTTCTCCTGTCTGATTCCCACTGCTGCTTTTGTTGTTCAGCAATGACAGCCACCGGGGTAAATGTCACCAGAGTATATTCCGTTGGCTTGTACAGGCTTTGTCCCTCATACTCGTTTTACAATTGTTATAACTCAAAACGCACGGACCATGAAGCTCCTGGTGACCCTGGAGGTTACTGAAATTATTGGTGGGTTTTTTGTTTCTGCTTTACCTTCATCGAGGATAGCATAGCAGAGAAACCTGAGTATCAGCAAAAATGCTGATTTTTATTATTTTTCCTCTGCGGGAACTCAGTGGGGTCTCCATTTTCATTAAGCTAAAAGCTCGTTGAGTGTGTGTGCCTGAGCACTTGCAGTCGTGGCACAGCCCCGTGCCCTGGACGTTGGGCAGACCCCAGCACCGGGAGTTCGGGGTTGGTGTGGCTGCGCTCACCCGGGCTGCGTGGTCTCTGCTCGCCTCAGCCTGCAGGCAGAAATTCCTAGGATTAGCCTGCAAATACCACGTAGTACATTCTCACTGTCCCCCAGAGGTAGTTTTCCAGATGGTTTTTCTCAGCGTTAGGTTGCTGGTTGGACTAGATGATCTTAAAGGTCCCTTCCGTCCCAGGCAGTTCTATGATTCTAAACTTCGATGGACATTACTGACCCCCAGAAAGCACGATGGTGTAGAATCACTAGATTTCAGGAGCTGTCAGCAAACTGAGCATGTGGTGAACGGGATACAGAAACTAAATAAAAATATTTGGCATAGTGTATAGGCAATTTGTTCCTGCGTCTATAGTACACAAATACCTGTACATCAAACTTCATGCATGTCCAGACACAGATGCCCATGTCCTTTTGAAGCTATTTAATTCCAATAGAAAAAGAGGGGTTGCTGTGTCCACTGAAATTATGTTTTTCATTGGTGTCTGGGAACTAAGAAGATGCAAAGATGAAGCTGAAAGACTCTGACCTTTAGAGTCTCACAAAGCTGGTCAGGGTGTCCTACTAAAAGTTTTCAAATGGTGCACAAACCTTCCTTTGAAACCAGCAAGTTCATTTAAAAGTGTCAGATTCACTACTGTAATCTTTTTGTTCTCCTGTAGGTTAACTTACAGAGGTAAATGAGTCTGGTGTTTAGTCAAAAATAATCCTCTGATCTATTTCCTTTGTGAACAAATGTGGTGTCTGCACTTTAATATCAGTGGTTTAGTATGGAATTAACACTGAATTTAGTATCAGCAAAACACCGATATCAGTGATCTTAAACTGATACAGTGATACAATGCTGTCACGTATATGAATAATTAATTTTAAATCAGTGATTTAGCATTAATGACACGTTATTTTAAAGCCCTACGATATATTTGATAGTCAATAAAATAAAAAGGGGAAAAAAAAGACTCTCATGGAAACTTGGTTTGGGTCAGTCATGCTTGATAAGCTCAGAAGCATTCGATTATATTTATTTTGACCTTTTTAGAACCTCAGTTTTGTAAAGAAAAGAAATTATTCAAGTACTTGTTATAGCAAACTGTAAGAAATTGTGTTGATGACCATGAATTTGTGTTGTGATCTGATGTAAGTGTGTTTTTAGAGGTGCCAGAGCTCCGTATGATCCTGTAGAGCATCCTCTGTCACCTCCAGCACCCCCCTCGCTCTGCACGGAATCCTTAAATACTGAAAGATGCTTCATGTTGCTAAATCACTTTGTCAGGGATGGGCCCTCATGCTTTGCCGAGTGTCGGTATCTGCGTCGGTGTAACACAGCCAGTTCCTGCCTTGCTCTACCCTTGCAATCCTTTGTGTCTCTTGTTAGGAAAAGCACCTCATTTCCTACGACTTCAGAACGTGGAGGTTAATGTGGGGCAGAACGCGACATTCCAGTGCATTGCTGGGGGCAAGTGGTCACAGCACGACAAGCTGTGGCTCCAGGTAAAGGGAACGCTTTTGTTTGTGGTGGTTCTTTTTCATTTCTGTGTGGGTTTTCTTTTTTTTTTTTGTACTTTTCCTAGTGAAATAAGTAGATAGAGAAAGACTGGGTTTCCTAGTGAAAGAAGTAGATAGAGAAAGTGGGTGGTGGGGCGACACCTTTTCATCAGGATTCTTTGAGAACTGCCTTCGATTGTTTCTAGGTGAGAATTTAAGGTGACAAAGTACAGAACTGTGATACAGAAGATGGCAAAAATGGCCAGTGACAGCAAAATTTTGGTTCCAAACAAATGCCTGTGCATCTGTAAGCACTCAGTCATACAGCAGAAGAGAAAGAGCAAGTAGAATACTTTGCTTCTGCTTAATTATGCTGTCTCCTTTCCTCTCACCCTCCAAAAACGTTCTCAGCCCAGAGTGATTGTATGTTAAGAAGGAACCTGCTCTTAAGGTCTGAAAACAGGCAAAACCAGAGTGTACCCACTGTGTTTCTCCCTCCGTTTCCCTTGGCTGCATCGATAGCAGATTGTTCCTTTTAGTCACTCACTAAAAGACCAAAACATCCCCTCTCTTAATGTCTATATTTTCACCCGACTGGGTCGTGCTGTTCAGGTGGGCACAGTGACAACCTTAATAACTCATTTTCAGTTCTGGAGTTAGAAATGGAATATCTATCAGACTGAAGATGCGGAGTGCTTGTTTCCTAGTGAAGGACCACATTATTTCTTCTGCCCTTTGAAGTGCTCTGATATGTGGGTCCCAGCATTACCATGCTCTGTACGTGGAGCTCTTCTGGAGGCTTTTAAAATAGTTGAGCTCTTCGCCTTTGCTAAAATTCTGTGCCATTAAACACCTAATATCCCAAACATGTTAAGAGGATTCTCTTGCTAAACATACTGTACATGTATATAAGGGCAACATAAACTTCCAGAGCACTTGAGCCAGTCAACAGTTTGTATTCTCAGCTTGGACTGATGTGACTGGGGGCCTGACCACCCCGTATTTGCAACATCTGAGGCAGACCAGAATGGCCTTTGTCCATGGTTGTGATACCATTTGTAGTCAAATAACTAACAGATTTTCTCAAACTTTTTTATTGATTTCAGACATTTTATTAAAATTTAAAAATAACAATTTCAGATCTAGATTAAATATTAGGGGAGGAATGAGTTTACCTAATCACAAAAATGAAAATTAGTACTGGGATAAAGGCTTGAGTTGGTGAGAAATGTAGTGGGCATCATATAAAAATAACTTAAAGTCACCTTAACTGTACCCTTACCACAGCTGTTCTCCTAAAAAATTGCATTTTTATCTGAAATTTATTAACCTACAGTGTACTTTTAGCATCCACTGAAATAAATTTTTTTTTTTTGCTTATTCTTTATCTTTTCTGAGTTCTTTCAGTGAAATCTTTCCACAGTTCTGACTAGATGTGTGTAAAAACACTTGTGACCTGAAGCAGTATGAACCTTTTCCTGTGAGAAGCAGGGGTTTGGGAGGAAATCGTTATTGTTGCTAGTGGAAACCTGTTTTCCATTTTCTAAAATTGAAACATTTAATGAAAATAGCCTTGGAAACACTCCCTAAAACAGTTTACTGGAAATTGGCAAAACAGCAGTGTGTTTTCCTTTGAATTTCCTAATAAATTAGACCAACCGAGCAAGTTCAGGTGTCTATACTGTGGAGAACTTCTGTTTCTAGGTAATTCTTCATCTCTGCCTTTTCCAGTTGGGAAAGTGTAGTCTGACATTGGTAGAGTGATTTATTGAGGAATGTTGGACATAGAAGGATGTCTGTTCATCCAATTAATTTCTTTAAATTGGTCCCGAATCAAAGTTTTGCATCAGAAAATGCCAAATTTATAAAATGTGTTCAATTGTAGCTTTTCCCCAGGTGTACAAAACACATTCATTTGTAGTATTTTTGTATCCTCTAAATATATATCTGTGCAATTGCATAGCCTGAACTGTCACTCTCCAGCCTTTTCAATACATACAACACATCAAATGCCCAAATATGTTTCAAAAATCACATCGACGTGAAAACTTAAATATTTATGTGTAGGAGTGTTTAGCCCTAGTTCATACGACCCTGTGAATTTTCCAGGGGTATGGTTAGCAGTCTTCTCCTGAAAAATTGTGAAGGCCTGAACAATGTTAAGAAGCATAATAAGGAATGAATGGATGCATAATCGGTGTGTCTTATTAATTTACATTATTATTGTCTGCCTTTACAGCAGTGGAATGGAAGGGACACAGCGTTAATGGTCACACGGGTGGTCAACCACAGACGGTTTTCTGCTACTGTCAGCGTAGCCGACACCTCTCAACGCAGCATCAGCAAGTACCGGTGTGTCATTCGTTCCGATGGTGGATCTGGAGTTTCAAATTATGCAGAATTAATAGTGAAAGGTAGGTTGCACTCAAGCAGCAAGATGAGTGTTTCCTCCCAGATGGCATCTGAGTATAAAAATTGACATCCTATTGGCCTTTCTTCTTTCATTCATAATAAATGTAAGTAGGAGAAAAGGGTAGAAGTGACATGAATTTCAATCATTTTCTTAAATATTTGAATCAGAATCTTGCCTGGATGCAGCCCTCTTCATAAGCTTTTGTAGTAATGCGGGGTAGCTATGGATACTTTAATGTAGAGCTGAGGAGTTTGCTGTCAGTCAGCCTCCTCTGCAGTACTTCATCAGGCATCAGTAATCCCGGGATGGAGCGGTGCATGTCAGAGGAGTCTGCTCGGGGCTCTGGGAGTAAATGAGGGGATTGATTCTGCCGATGTCCTGAAGTACAGAGTAAAACGTCAGTAGCTCTTGAAGGATGCTGGGATTTTAGGCCTGTTATTTACTGTGATTCCAGAGCTGATGCTGTGCCTGACACATGCAAGATGTGTCTTAATCTTGCCTCCATGAGATGTGCATGCTATTTACTGGGGTGCTTTTCTTCTTTTCGTAATTTCCCCTGAGCTGCAGCACCGGGATGCTCACTGCCTCTAGGGTGGAGAGATCAGAAGGTGGCTACGTTGCTCTTGAGACATTCTGTGTTTGGGGTAGGGGTGACATAAATGGGAGGTGTATGCGTCTGCTCACCAAGCATAATTTTATTGATCTAAATGTTTCATTTTTCTGTGAAAATGGAGAGCTGCTGTAGAAACAAGATCACTTTTGCCCACTGCAGTGCTTTCTGCCAGCTCTCTCTGTCATTGAACGGTCAGTATATTGATACCTTTGCAATGCCTGAAATGCAGTGCTGAGTGGTGCAGATATCCAAGCTACACAGATCACAAAGAGAATGCTCCTATTAGATGCCAAGTGCTTTTAATTCCCACTCGGTGATCTTGCATCTTGTTCAAATCTGGAGGAATTAATTCATGATTAAGATGGAGTTGGGTTGCCAGGAGTAGCGTATCTAGTATTGTATCGTAGCTGAACAGAGGGAAGGCAATCTTCCAGAGCAGCCAGGTATCAGAATGTGCAAAGTTGAGTGGGTGCCTGACACTTTAGTGTTCATTGATGTAAGAAGGGGGAAAAAAATAGATGATTAAGTTATAAACATGAATGGTTGGATTTCCATCAGGAGAGGTGTTGATAGATTCATTGCTGGATACAGACCCCTGGCTAGAACTTATTTTAGGAGAGTAATATTGTTCTGGGAAGGTGCACGGCTCTGCTCCTTGCTCCTGTTTAGTAAAGCAGGCAAGGTTAAGTGGTTCATTTGAGGTTAGTTTGCAGCGCTGTGACACGCTGGGATTGCATGGATGAGTGCTTCCGAACAGGCTGACTAATTTTAGTGTGGATAATAGCAAATTTGTAATGCATGCACACAGCCTGAAATGAAAGCAAATTGGAATTGTTTAATTCTGAAGAGATGTTTATTGAATTGCAATAATGTAGTTGGGTATACATTAAATTAGTCTGTAATTGAAGTTTTGCTCAATTGATAGTCCTGCCCCTAAACCCACTAAATCCAAGCTAATACTCTGCTGTTCACGTGCTTTCTTGTGATCAGTTGAACATGAAATCATGGGGGATTTCTTCGACAAAGGTTAAGGTTTAAAAGGGTATCTGTGTATCTTTTTAATGTAAACATCTGTTGGTTTCCCTGCGCACAAGATGTTCTATTGTAGTATTGAGAAAGGAGAGAGTAATTTACATTTCTTGATATTGAATGATGATATTTGGTAGATACAGGAAGAGAGGTTTTGCTTTGAAATACACGTACTTCTTCTACACCCTAAATTGGGACAATAGATACCTATTTCAGCAAATGATCAATGAAATTAAACACTCCCCACCTTCTGCCGCCCCCACCCAAGTCCTCCCCTGACTTGTCTGTGTGCACGGCTTTACTATGAACAGTGTATTATTGTAAAGCAATTACTGGAAATCATACAAAAGATCATGACTTGATTAGTTTCAAATTATTCCAGTATATTTAGTGGCAAGAGATACCTCTGTAGTACTGTGAAAATGCTTTTCTGTAGACAGCTATTTGCTAATAGTTCTCTGACTCCGTTGCAAGGCTTGTATAAATGACAATGCATTTATTCTTCTCTTTGCACTCTAGAATCATAATAGTCAAGCCAGAGAAACCTATCATTTCCATCTGTACACCTTACCATCCTTTGGTGCTCCAGTGGAAATAGCTTCTCTCTATTTCTTATCTCTCACTGTTGCACATATAGTAATTTAATACAATTTTGTAGAGGGCAGTTTTCTAAAAACCAGAGACTCTACGTCTTGCTGCACTGATCACATCTGAATGGAATGCCTCTTGTCTGTAATTTTCTTTTTAAGTAAAAGCTGTGTGGCAGTTACTCGTGTTCTGAACTAAATGTAGGTTTTGTTTGTGTAAAGATTGTTTAAAATACTGTGGAAATTGGCAGGAATCTTATCATTTAAGGTCTGTATTAATGATAGTATCCTTCCAGGACACCTGTCACATCATGTAAGGTTGTGAATAGCATTTTAAACTCTATGTGTTTCTGTGTGTACAGTGGTTTGTTTGCAACTGTTTTTTTTCCTGATCCCTTTCAGATATTTTGGATGCCTAAATTAATTACTCAATATTTAATGGGTATCTGTGGAGAGCTGATAAAGAGGGAATATTACAGCTTCTATAATGTATTTTTCATGAGCCAATTTTTCAGAGATTTTCACTCTCAAAGAAGTATCTCAAAATTATTTTGTTGGTACCTGATGCAAATTCTTTTAAGGTTTGTGGCATTTTCTTTGGGCCTGTTCTGCTGCTGCAGGAGTAGGGGTACTCAACAGAGCCCCTCCACAGACCTCCAAAGGTACATTCTAGTTCTCTTCAGCTTTGTCTTTGTAGATCTTCAAAGTGTTGGGTTAGTCAAGACGGATGAGAAACAGTCTGTCTCTGTGCAGAGTGGCTTTCTGTCAGCCCTGTGATATTTGGGACAGCTCATCTTTTATCAGTCACTCTTTTCTTGAGGTTTTTCAACTTGAGAAGCTGCTGCCTTTAGTCACACCAGAGGGAGAGGTGTTTTCTTTTTTGGTGTTGCTTACTATTTTTTTTCTCTAGATCTTTTCTGGTGTGATGCTTGTGGCTGTAATTGCACCATCTCTTTGTTAACTCCCCAGCTTCACAGTGGAAGCTGCTCTAGTGACTGGACTTTTTCTCATAAGTAGGCACTGGAACTGGCCCTAGAAATGTCACATCAGGCCCTCCATAGGTTTCCTTGAATAAACAAGTGCAAGGGAGATAAAAAAGTACATAACATGGCATTACACATGTACTGTAGAGTAGAGCTTGTTCCTGTAATGAAAATATAATTGCCTTCAACACAATTTTTTAGGATGCTTCCAAACTACAAAGTCTTACACTTCCTATAAAGCAATTACTAAGGGAGGTAGGGGATATGAAAAAGATTCTTTAAAGTTTTTGTTTGTCGGTTTGTTTATTTTTTTTTAATCTATTTTCATGCCTGATGCACCGATAGTTCTATACTCCAGGATATTCATGCCAAATGTACTCATGAAAAGTAACATATTACCCATGATGACAAGGATATTATAACTGCTGTTTCTGTGGTGGTACTCAAGTCCCCGTTTTTCCCTTGGGGTACTAGGGGTTCTGATAAGAAAAGTAGACACTGTACTGCAGCTGTCTTCTTCTGCCACCAGGGTGGCTGGAAGACAAGTTCATTCCCTCCCTTGGAACCATTTAGGAGATAAGGTCAGCTGAGCTATGTGTGCATTTTAGATTTTACTGTTAAAAACCTGTTTTTTCTAGGATGCGTTAGTAAGTTCAGATAGGAATTTTCATGTCTTCCAGCTACTTATCAGACTCATCCAGATCGCAGAAGTTGCTGGATAGATTTGAATTCATCTGCCTGAGTAATGCACGTTAATCAAGGTCGTTAAAGTTATCACCTTGTGAACAGGAGAAGGTCTCCTGCTGGCACTACCAGCGGTATCGGTAAAGCTGGGATAATGAGGGGGCCCCTCAGGCTGCGTGCTATCTCTTTCTCTATTTTTTCCAGTTTACACAAATAGATTCATTCTGCAGAATTTACATGTGCTGTGCCGTGAGAAGTTCAATATGGATTTGATAAAGCATGTAATGATGCTGCTCTCTTCAACACTGTGCAGCACAGAGTGGGTTGTGTGTGTGCGTGCGAACCGTTGATGAAGGTTATTGAAATTATGGAACAAGGGAGCGCGGCTTTGTGATTGTAGGGGGTCTGAAAAAGCCACTTGCATTCCTTTATTTCTTTGCAGTCCCAGTGGTGTAGGGAATGTAATACTCCCTTCCTGGGTGTTCAAATCAGGCTGGTAATTACTTGAACTTGTCATTGCTCTGTTTAATCACCCAGTTTGGTGTAGTCCAATAGCAGTTGTTTTAACTCAGTTTTAATCATTAGGTGGGTGTGTGTAAGAAAAGGGGAGGCAAAGAGATTGCACACACTCATTCACACTCATCAAGAGCTTTAACTCCACTTGTTTCAGTCCAACTTAATCTCTTCCCATGACATGGATGGGGGAGGTAAGAAGACAAAGCCATTGTTTCACAGAAATCGACATTTAGTATGAACGATGTGTGTTCTTTCAACAGGAAACATTTCCTCCTTCTGGTTAACCTCCCGAAATAGAAATGGGAAAAGAAACCATTTCCTTGAGAATGGATTAATTTATACTTTATATACGGCATCCAATTTTCAGAATTGCAGGGAGTGCCACACAGAGTTGCAGTTGTGTTCCAGCTCGTGCCTTCCTTGTTTCTCATATTTACATTAGTCACCAAGGTATAAATTAGAGTAAGCATATCCAGGAGAAATACAAAGGTACAGCTGGGGCACAGGAAAATTTCATAAACTAATGGTATATTGACAATTCAATCTGTATTTTTTTCCCAACTTTTTCTATCTCTTGCTTCAGTAGCCCTTCCGTCTGTGTAAAACGAGCAGGGAGTGCTGTCTTAGTTTTGATTGTAGCTACTTGAGAAATTATACTGACTCTCCTGTCACACCATAGAGCTGAGTTTCAGGAATTTCTTGAAGGATTAATGGTGTACTTCATTTGTGGGATTTAGTTTGTTTGGGGTTTTTTTGTTTTTCTTCCAGAGGCAAATGCAAGTCCAAGAGTTCTGGTTTTATTCTGACTGAAATGTCACTTGAGACTGGCAGGGAGGTGGGCATGGAATGAGTTTGCTTGGACTTGTTTTAATGTATAGATTTCTAAGTATGGTGTATAAAGTTCTTGACTGAATACAAGATATAAATGCAATAATAAATGGAGAAAGATTAAGGAACAAACTTTTTGAAACAGAAGGCACCCAAGTAAATACCCTTCAGTTTTCCAAGGACGGAAGAGTGTTATGGAAAGCTGTTTCTTCCTTCCTTGTTTGTGGAATTGTCTCCAGCCTCCTTGATGCACCAGTTGTTGCTGTGGTGTGGGGAGCAGAGAACACGTCAACTGAGGTTCTGCTGACTGGAAGTCATGGGGGAAGGAGTCCTCACTGGTCTAAGAGAAAACTCTAAGTAGTTTATAAAGATATCTCTCTCAAGACTCTAAGAAATAGCTTTGCCTTACATGAAGATGTGATTAACTTGTTAAAAGATTTGGGTTTTATATTTAATTGCAGTTACTTGAACTGAGTAACTGCAAGATTCCCTGTGGGGAGAAGGAAGGTTTCTTGCTGCTTTGGTTAGTAACTGTCTCTCATACTTCATCTGTGTCGTGTTCCTTCTCACCTCCATTCAAAGGGAACAGAGGGAATCTCCTAAGAACAAAAATAATGAAAGGGAAAGCATCACTGGGTGGTAGACCTTCTCCTTTTTCTAGACCCTCTCTGTTTTCCTTGACTTTTCCGTGAATTGATCTTGTAGGGCAGACCTCTGTAGACAAGACGATCCCGCCTTGTTCTCTCATCTGCAGTTCTGAGGTGCCTTATCCCGTCAGACAATATAAAGGAGAAAATGGGCGTCAGAGTTGAAATAAGCATCCTCAATCCTACAATGTTAAGAATGTTTCAATAATTTATATTAAATTTTGTTTGTCAGACAAAAGATATGATCCAAAAATTAGTGAAAATAGAATGGTTTTTACTTGTGCGTATTCCACTAAACCATACCTGCCTATTAGCTTCGTCTTTTACAGAAAGCTCCCAAAGAAACAGCGGAGCTGGTGGAAGCAGGGATGCTGGCAAAACACAAATGAATGTGTTTCAGCCTACCTAGGATTACAGTTATGTTTGAAAAGTGTGGACAAGGTAATTTCACATATTTCATGCTGCCTTACATCTCGCAAAAAGGTAACGGTAATGGGACTTCCTAGTATATTGCTGCTGGGTGTAAAGGGCCTTAACGGTTAACTTGAGTTCTTGGGTTTTCAGCGCTGGAGGCTCCCATTGAGCTGTAGCATCCGTTCGTCAGTCTGCAGAGTCTTGCAACTACCAGTTCTCATTTGTTTATTTTTTAAAAGCGAGGGAGGAGTAGCAGTTACTTGGCTGGTATTACTTCTGCAATGTTTGTCAAGTGTAATCAAAATACAAATTAACACTTTATATCCCTTTTTTTTTTTTCCCAACCTCTGCTGCTGTTTCTAGTAGGGTGCGTTCCTGTTAGATTATCTCTACAGTTTCCGCCCTGTAGTGGGAGCTCTCAGCCTTTTCGGTTTCTATTTAAGATTATCAAGAAGGTTTAAGGCAACTGCATAAAATTTAATTCAGGACTGTCAATGCTCAGAAAAGAGCATCAAATGCTAAGGACATATCCCGAGTGCCTTCACTAACTGGAAACTTTCTTGCAGTGGGTAAAGTGGTAGCTCAGCCATTGTAAAACGTGTCTGGCAGCTTTTTGTCATTCTTTGTTTCTCTTTTAATGTACAGATTTTCATGCAAGTTGATTGCTAATGATGCTCATGTGGTATGCAGTTCAAAATTACACTTTTTTTTTTGCTTATGCCTTAGCTAAAAGGTTTAGCAGAAAAGATGAGTCGCATTCATTGTTAACTCTCTTCTGCTCATCTTTCTTCTGCCTGTTTAATTGTGGGGAAATTATTAATGGGCTTCTCCTGGAAAACAGAATCTAAATCTGTTCTTAATTTACCCATCCCGTGGTTACAATCCTGTTAAATGCTTTTAATTCAAGAGAATTCCCTTGAAGTATCATCTGTCACCATACTTTGTTGTTGGTGAAAAGTCTGGAATGATTTAGGCACACTTGGACACTTGTGAGATGTAATTGTTGGGTATGAGCTGTTATCTCAGCAAGAAAGATGCCCCTTTCACTTCAAAATATTACTTCTGCTGCGATGGAAAAAAAAAAAAAACCCAACCCAGAAAAGTAGTGCTTAATATGAAGTGCAGGCAAGGATGCATTGGGTTTCCAGGTATGGAAGGATCATCATTAATATGAGAACCTTTAAGAATAAACTGGCAAGACAAGGAGGGTGTTTACGATACAGTCAGACCTATACATCCCCTCTGTATTGGGTAAAAATATGAACTTCCAGTGAAAAGAGTAGATTTTTTCTGTCGCTGCAAATGCCTCCGACCAATGTGATTATTGGAACTTTTAAAAATTTTGCAGCGCTAGAAACAGTGTAAAGAAGCGCAGGAACTGGGCTCTTTCAGCAGTGCAGTAGATACTGCAGCTAATGGGCTTTCTGCAAAGGTATTTGTTATAGGAGGACAGAACTTGAAGTTGAAAATCACTTGTGGAAGGAACAATTTCTGTCCTGAGCAAGGTGCTGATGAATTCCCCAGCCGTCTTTGCATTGATTTCGGCTTTACTCTGTTGGCAGAGTACTGTGAAGCTGATCAGTGCGTAGTGGGTTTCTTAGGATCTGTGAAATGTGTGCGCAGTTTTTATATTTATTTTTATTACTTTAAAAAAAGATTTGTAAAGCAAGAGATAGAGCAGTTAAAAGCCATATGTTGGTTCCCAGTGATCTCTGCTAAAGACTAACTTACCTGGATTTATTTAACTTAGCTTATTTCCTTTTGTACATCTTGAATTACGATTGTAGCGATAGGATGAGGGGTATTGGTTTTAAACTGAAAGAGGGGAGATTTAGATTAGATATTAGGAAGAAATTCTTTGCTGTGAGGGTGGTGAGAGCCTGCCCAGGTTGGGTTCAGGTTCAAGGCCAGGTTGGAGGGGGCTTTGAGCAACCTGGTCTGGTGGGAGGTGTCCCGGCCCAGGGCAGGGGGTTGGAATTGGATGGTCTTTAAGGTCCCTTCCAACCCGAACCATTCTGTGATTCTGTTGAGGTCTAACCCTTTCCTGAACAACCTCTCTTCATGTTCATACTCTGCCTTCTTACAGACTGCCGGGTCTGTGTGTTATACACACCCTCCTACCTTCTTTTCCTTTGAGCGTACCGCTACCTGTGCTCCAGCTGGTCTGCTCTATGGGCACTCGTTAAACTGCTCTGCTGGGTTTGAGGTTGGCATTTACAAGCTGAAGCTCTAATCTTACGGTAAAGAAAGTGGCAAGTTTTGGAGAAAAGAACAGTGGAGCTTTGTAAACAGTGAATGAGTTCAGAGCTGAGGATATCACTGTTATGGCAGCTCCAGAATCTTTTAGCTTCAAAGGTAGGAGGTGATAAAAGTCTTCTGAAGCCCGTTAGTGGTGCTGAAGGGCGGCCATGCGGCCAGGTTGTGTTCTATAGTCAGATGAACGGGATTTGTAAAGTTTGCATAGAATTTCCCTCTGAATGATGGAGCTGAACTGTTTTGCTTTCAGAGCTGGTATAACTGAACTCCAAGCAGAAGCTGGGTGTTGGTTATGTTTGTGTTTGTCCTATCTGAATGAAGAGATTAAGGAGCATGTTTCTGTGTTCGTGATCACTTCGAAGTTAGTTCCCCGCTCAACTGTGAGATTGAGGCAAGAAAATAACCAAATTAGCAGTTCTGAATTGAGATTTTGCAGTCGTCCTCCATCTCTACCCACTTGAAGAATGCTTCACTCCTCCGAGGAAATAATTTACCAGCATCCATTCTAGCTGTAGGATGATGAAATACACTTCTCATAGAATCACCACCCTAAAATCTGTTGTGCTGTTTTTTAGCTTTGATGTGGTGTGTTACTCTTCCGCCGTGTTAAATACCACCATTTGTTCCACTCCTTTGCTGGTGCTGGGACACGGGTTCACATTTCACATCATGTCCTCACTCTTACCCCTGCCCTGCTGTGACTTTTAAAGAGGTGCTTTAGATCTAAAAGCAGAAACCTGCTGAGTGGTAGTTAAATACGGTGATGATTACACCAAACCCTGCCACTATTTTAGTCATTAGCCTATGAATGTGAGAGGGGAAAAAGCATAATATGATGTTTCCTAACTCTCTCCAGTCCGTACTGCCTGCTGAGCAGTTGGGATGTAACACATTCAAGGTGGCCCAGAGGTGGCCCTCTGGCTTGGCTTATTCATAGACCTCTCCTAGTTTTTGCTGCTTTTTCTAACTTTCCTTTTCTTACGACTAATTTCAGCTGCAGCATTGTGCTCCTCTTGCTGCGCAAATGTGTAAAAGCCCCTCTCTGAAGAAGTTCTTCTAGTCCTCTCTCTTCTTTTTTTCCAACCAGGTTTCTTTCTAGTGCATCTCTTCCCTCTCTCTCTTTCTCAGCAGGAACCTTTCCATCGGTGCTTGTTTGTATGTGAGGGAGATGCAAATAGCTGCAAGAGTTGGGTTATCTCTCTTTGGATCCTATAAATCAGTCTTTGCATATGCTTTACTGTCCTGTTTATTAGCCTGCAGCTAATACTGAATTACGTGACAGACTACAACTTACAAACTGTTTGTTCCCTCAGCAGGGTACAGACACAAATTAAAATGGAAGAGATTTGATTTCTTACTTTCTTAATTTTCTCTTTTTTTTCCCTTCGTATTATGGCAAATGCTTCTTTTGTTGCTGCTGCTGCTTACGAGTTTCTGACTAACCCTTGTGAACACTGACGATCCTATCATACTGCCTTCTAATCAGCAGCGTGGTATTATTCAGTCTTCTAACCCAGGTTTCTCACTAAATGGTGGTTTGCCAGTATTTTCCATGATTTTGACGTTGAAAATCTAAATATAAGCGCTTCTCTGCTTGCTCTTACATTGTTTTCTACCATCTCCCTTCTACTTAACCTTACCTCTGTTACATACCTTTGCTCTACTTGATCAGTCTTGCAAATTATTTACTTTTGTTTGTCTTGCGTCAAGAGTATGGCACTTTAGGGATGACCAAGAATTTTGGTATATGGATTTTGTTGCCTGTTGGTTAGGCCATTCTGAGCGTGCTGCGCTCACCTTGCAGAAGGTTTTATGATTATTGTAGTCACAAACCCATATGCTTTTGAGAACTGAAATGTTGTAGTCTGTATAAGCTTCTATGTGTCTGAGAACTCCTATGTGTTAATCTATCAATATTATCTTTTTCAGGGTTTAAAATTAGGGATGTTCACTCAACGCCAATATTAAATTATGTATTCAAAGCTCTGAGAGTTGAGTTTGTAAATGGTCTCTAACAACTGAGTGTTTCTACTCCCTGCTAAGAAGGGACAGGACTACATTGAAAGCTGTACAGATGAGGTGGCACATGTTGAAGGCAGGAAAGGCTTAGCTCTGCTGTCTAGAATGGAATTGCACATGGACAGTAATTAAGAAAAATACATTCTTTGTCTCCAAGATAGAACCTTTCCACCATATGCATGGTCCTCTGCACAGCTCTGCCAGTTTGATATAGTTTAGCATTACTTAACACTGAATTGAGTCAAGGAGGCTGAGGAAATTAATTCTGGCCCTTGTGGTCAAGAAGGCCAATGGCATCCTGGGGTGCATCAAGAAGGGTGTGACCAGCAGGTCGAGGGAGGTCATCCTTCCCTTCCCCTCTGCTCTGGTGAGGCCCCATCTGGAGCACTGTGTCTAGTTCTGGCCCCTCAGTTCAAGAAGGACAGGGAACTGCTGGAGAGAGTACAGCAGAGGACCACAAAGATGATGACGGGCCTGGAGCATCTCCCTTACGAGGAGAGGCTGAGGGACTTGGGTCTTTTCAGTCTGGAGAAGAGAAGACTGAGGGGGGATCTGATCAACACCTATAAGTACCGAAAGGGTGGGTGTCAGGAGGATGGGGCCAGTCTTTTTTCAGTGGTGCCCAGTGACAGGACAAGAGGGAACGGGCACAAACTTGAACATAAGAAGTTCCATCTAAACCTGAGGAGGAACTTCTTTCCTGTGAGGGTGGCAGAGCCCGGGAACAGGCTGCTCTTAGAGGTGGTGGAGTCTCCTTCTCTGGAGGCATTCAAACCTGGACATGTTCCTGTGGGACCTGCTCAGGGTGGACCTGCTCTGGCAGGGGGTTGGATTTGATGATCTCCAGAGGTCACTTCAAAACCCATATCATTCTGTGATTCTGTTACAGAATTATCCTCGAATTCACCATAATTTCTTTTTATGCCATCTTCTTGGAATCACAGTACTGTTCTACTCTTTGCAGTAGGATTTTTGGTATTTCCTGAGCAAAAAGGAAATTTTAATATTCTTCATTAAAGCTGTGATAGTAGGAATGAGACTATTCTTTGTTCCAAGATTTGCTTTCAAAATAGAGAATCTGAATTTTCTGTGTGTCTCAGCCCCAGGTGTAGCAATTCTATACTCCTAAGAAAGTTATTGTTTTTCCTGTATCTAATCTGACTTACAGATATGATGACAGAAAGAAAAAATGTTTAATCTAATTTGACCTTTTGCAATATGCAAGCCATAGAATTTACAAGTCATTCTTGCATCATGTGCAATACCATATAATAACAGGGATTATTTTCCAAAAAGAGGTTGATCATGATTAAAAGTTTTTAAATTATAGAAAAGCTCAGCAGCCTTAGGTAAGCGCTTTAAATACTTAGTTATCTTCTTACCATCTGTACCTTATTCCATCCAAACGTTTCCAGCTTTTGCATCTAACAGTGAAGCTTGTCTTCCTGCTAAATATGATAAATCGTGAAGTATTGAATGTTTTGTTGTGTAGGAACTCGTATTGACTGTGATCTTGGCTTTGTTTGGTGATGTGGTGTGTCATGAGTATCTGTGCAAGGTCCCTTGTTCTCCTGAAGCGCTGCTCTCAGTTCTGGGGAAGGAATCTCAAACTGAACTTTCACATACATTTGTGAAACATTCTCTTTTGTTTCTACAATGAATACTTTTCCTTACCATGGTTTTTCTCTTTCTTGCTATGGAATGGAAAACTTTTAAGCACATAGGTTATTTTTTTTTTATTTTTTTCCCCAATTCTAACACAAACCTCTTCAGCAGTGACAGAGGAACTGCAAACGTGTACTACATGCTTAAGAAAAAGCAGCTTTTCACAGAGTGTGTCGGATTGTTTCATGTGGCAGGAGATGGTTATTGCCTTCGTCATGAACTTCTGGACTCAATACAGTAACGAGTAATGAATGTATTAATAAGAAAGTGTATTGGATGCCTCAAGAAACAGCTGCTGGGGACTAGAGGGGTTGTTTTTCAGTTCAGGTGTGGTAAGAAAACTTTTTTTTATCAGACAACCTTTTGGTGACACAAAAATAAATGTCTTGAGCACCCACCCCACCTTGGCATTTCTGTGTCTCAGGAAAGTGTTCATAACTGGGACACGTGTATATTCTTGTGCGTGTGCTCTTGAACCAAATTTCTAATGCTGCCTGTGTACCTCGCAGGCTGAACTTGTTCCGCAGGATGAAGCTGTGTTGCCTGGTAAGTTAGCTTTGAGGTAGTTTGAGGGAATATGGGGGCTCTCACACACCTGCTATGCCTCTGGCCTTCGGATCAGTGCACAAGTGCCTTGGAATCCTGTGCTGTTTATCAACGTTGAACTGGGTGGCAAAGATGTGAGCAAAAGGATAAATTAAGTTGTCTGTGGCTGCCTTGCTCTGATAGCTGTGAAGTCCGTCACCGTCATCTTTGTTTCTCGGCTGCATGGCACATCCTGTGGAGGTCAGTACCTCATTAGGAGGTATATTTTCCAGATTTTTAGTTGGATTTTAGCAAAAGTTTTTCAGAATGCCTCGTGTTTCTTTCTGTATTCATGTGCTTTAACCCTGGTAGGAATAGAGCACAGAAAGTATTTTGTGAGCATTGGCAACTGCCGTGTGAACTGGTAGTTTGGCCATAATGGAAAATGAAATGTGTATACTTCTGGAATAAATGAGACTCAGATCTTGTTTGGTGCTGGCTCTCCCACCCTTTTAGTTCTTTGCAGGAGTATTGTGTGGTGGTTTCAGTCCTCCCCAACGTCTTGCAGGCTCTGGAATGCTTTTTGTGGAAATACCAAGACCTATCACCCATCATTACAGCTATCGCAGTGAACAGGACACCATGCAGCATATTGGAATTTCTAGCATTTATTACTGCCTCAAAATGCATTTTGTGAGAAAAGAGAAAGAATTGATTTCTCAGTGTAATACTTTGGAGTCTCTCATAGGGAACAATCTAAATTAAGAAGTAAGTTTCAGGACTGAACTTTAAACTGAAAATCAGCAGATATATACAGCCCGGGAGAGGTGAGAGATGGAAGGGGTGTTGTGATCTGCAGGGCATTCTAAAACTCTATGTCCCTAAAAACCTGAAATAAAAATATAAGTATTGAGTGGTGAAGAAAGATTCAGCTGGTTTTCATAGAATCATATGGGGTTGGAAGTGACCTCTGGAGATCATCAAGTCCAACCCCCCCACTGGAGTGGGTCTACCTAGAGCAGGTTGCACAGGAACGTGTCCAGGAGATTTTTGAATGTCTCCAGAGAAGGAGACTCCACCACCTCTCCGGGCAGCCTCTTCCAGGGCTCTGCCACCCTCACAGGAAAGAAGTTCCTCCTCAGGTTTAGATGGAACTTCTTATAAAGTTTGTGCCCATTTCTTCTTGTCCTGTCGCTGGGCATCATTGAGAAAGGACCAGCCCCATCCTCCTGACTCCCTCCCTTTCAGTATTTATAGGCATTGATCAGATCCCCCCTCAGTCTTCTCTTCTCTAGACTAAAAAGACCTAAGTTCCTCAGCCTCTCTTCATAAGAGAGATGCTCCAGGCCCCTCAACATCTTTGTGGTCCTCTGCTGTACCCTCTCCAGCAGTTCCCTGTCCTTCTTGAACTGAGGAGCCCAGAACTAGACACAGTGCTCCAGATGGGGCCTCACCAGAGCAGAGGGGCAGGATGACCTCCCTCGACCTGCTGGTCATGCTCTTCTTGATGCACCCCAGGATGCCATTGGCCTTCTTGGCCACATTGCTGGCTCATGGTCATCTTGTTGTCCACAAGAACTCCCAGGTCTTTTTCCTCAGAGCTGCTCTCCAGCAGGTCAGTCCCCAACCTGTCCTGGTGCATGGGGTTATTTTTCCCCAGGTGCAGCACCCTACACTTGCTCTTGTTAAATTTCGTTAGGTTTCTCTTGGCCCAGCCCTCCAGTCTGTCCAGGTCTCGCTGGATGGCGGCACAGCCTTCCGGGGTGTCAGCCACCCCTCCTAGTTTTGTGTCATCAGCAAACTTGCTGAGGGTACTTTCCATCCCTTCATCCAAGTCATTGATGAATATATTGAAGAGGACTGGACCCAGTACTGACCCCTGGGGAACACCACTTGTTACAGACTTCCAGCTGGACTCTGTGCCCCTAATCACAACCCTCTGGGTTCTGTCTGTTAGCCAGTTTTCAATCCACTGAACTGTCCATTCATCTAACCCACACTTCCTAGGCTTAGCTATGAGGATGCTGTGGGACACGGTGTCAAAAACCTTGCTGAAGTCAAGGTATACAATGTCCACCGCCCTCCTCTCATCTATCCAACCAGTCATGACATCATATGACTTAAGAGGTTAGAAGATGCTTCTGGTGTTTCTGCCTGTTACATCCACAACATTAGATTATGAGAGGTGGTGATACTTTTTGTTGCACTTGCTGTGGGAGGTGAGGTGGGATTTTTGGTACAAATCCTGTTGTATTTTAGGTGGGAAGGGAAAGACATGGTTCCCAGCCAGAGGAATACCTTCCTGGTATCATAAGGAGGTCTGTGTCGGCTCAATGGTCAGACCGATGGAATAAAGGCTGGATGATAATGTTCACCTCTCCAAACCAATGCAAGGGGTTGACTGGAGCACAATCATGTAGGAAAATCTTAATTAAGGTTCACAGTAAGCTTAAAGGGCTTCTCTTGCTAACTACTCAGGGTAACACTGTGGTGTGTAAGGCAGAATCCAGACTTGGGTTAGTTTTGGAAAACTCTGGGTTTATATGAACACTTAAGCTGCTGCTTGCTCAATAGCTAAGACTTTTTAGACATCTAAAAATTACTCGTATTTAACAAGGGTTCTGTTTTTATCAATTAAGTTTTATTTTTGCTGCTCAAGTCTCAGTAGGTTGGCAGCCTTAGCTGTTTTTTTTTTCTTTCAAGTTTTACTTGAAAATTTCGGGTGGGTAGACGTACAACCTGACCTTAAACAGGCTTTTTTTCTGTGGCTTACGATGCTGCTTGCTGTTAGTTGAGATAGAACCTCTCTAGCTCTTATAGCTAGAAAATAAGTCAAATGGAGTGAAACTGGGGGGAAAGAACTGAACAGATGTATTTACTTGAAAAATACAACTGGGTGCTTACTATCCAAGCTGGCTGGTCTTGTGAATGGCTTGAATTTTCTGTGGAAACAGCATATGAATTGGCATATGCACAACGTGGAATGTCTGTGACCTCTAAAGGCGTGCGAAACACTCCAGTATATTTTTATATGACGTACTTGTATGATTTGCTTAACTCTATAAAGTCTAAGAAACCTCTGTACCATCTTTCTTAGGGAAAGCTGGACTTTCTGTAGGAGCCTGCACTTTATTCCTGGGCTTTTTTGGGGAGGGGCTGTTCCTGAGTTTTGACAGAGGATCGTATGTCCTCCTCAAAAGCACTGCAGCAATAATGAATGGCAGCGTTGAGTCAGATTGTTCTGGGATGTCAGCAGGAAAAAATAAATAGTGTAGAGGTAAGTACATCAGCAATGGACTTACTACTTGCCTGAGAAAGGGCTTCTGCTGTGACATTGCGAGGAACTGCAGGAGAGCAAATTCTACTCAAAGGATGATCTGAAGATCGCTTGAGAGCATGAAGAAACACCCTTCAAAGTTTAATACTGTGCGGTTGGTGAGGCACTCTAGATGAAAATTATTTCACATGTCTCATGTAGGCTAAATTAGCCACCTCCAATATTTACTTCATTCCCAGGTATATCCTGTACTACCTGCTTGAAAAATAAAAAGGGGAGGTTTCTGTCCTGGGTAAAACCGTTGTACATCTTTGTGTCAGTTCTTACATTTTTATATGCACCTGTTACTTCTCTTTCTCATTAGCTGCTCTCCAGAGCAGCAATTCGAGTGACAGGCCATAATGTTACCCACTCATTGATGTGTCTGTTCACATCAAAACGTTTTGCTGCAGGTGAGGTGATAATTTTCCTTACATCAATCAACATTGTGTCGGTAAGATCAGACAAATGGCCCTCTGGTTTCTGCAACGTGTATTTATCTTGTTTCCAATCTGAACAAAGGAAAAATACAGTAGGTAATTCTAGTAGACGTGAATGGAGAAAATAACTAATAATTGGTCAGTAAGACATTGAAGTTGCTAGGGTTACTCCAAAATGGTCGAGGTTTATTTGCAGTTACAGCAGTGCAGTTCCTCGTGTGGGGACTGCACTATTGATACCCATTGCTTTATATGTGTTTTTGTAACAAGCAAAAGAGAAAAGCCAGTTTATTTCAAAACAAGTAATGAGAATATTGTACACAAAGTGTTGCCTTTTTTTAATTGTTTTTGTTTCTCCATTAAACCAGAATTGCTTAGGCATTGCTAAGCAGAATTTGCTGTCAGATACATACAAGTTACAGTCTCTAATGTGTTCTTTCTATTACCATTTGTGTCTGTGGAACAAACTAATGTTCCAGGCAGTCGTGTCGCAGATTGAGAGTAAAAAGAAGTTCAGCTTGTTACTGGATATGTGAGATACTATGTTGAGATCCATGGGGAGAAATGAGTCAACTTTTATGATCAAACTATGATTCAGAAATGCTTTGTGACAAAATGTATTTGAGTAACAAAAAATTGAAACAAACCCCAAAACTGTATTAGTACAAAGCACAAAAGAATCTAACTTGCAGCACAACTGTTGGTTGCCTCCCTGTGTTCTTCTTGTCCCACTGATCGTTGCAGACTCCATCATGATTTGCTCATCTTAGAATTTCCTTTCAGGGAACAAGTCATCTGTTCCTGCCAAGTCTGGACTGCGTGATCCAGATGTTGGCCAGTGGAGCTACGGGCTCGTAAAGAAACAGAACACTCAGCTCTTCTGTGGTTTTCTCCCCAGGTATTAGCGAGTGGTTATTCAAAAAAAGACATGTAATACTTCAAGACCTAGATAGTTTTTTGTTTGTTTGCTTTTAACTGTACATTTTCGATACTTAGCATTCCCTGTCTGGCTGGGTAGTAGCTCTGATTACAGGTATTACTCAAAAATTGCTTCACTGTCGCAGAAGTATACGCACCGCCCGTCAAGAACCTCCTGTGCTTTCAGACTCTCTACAGGAAAAAGTCATTCTACATGCACAGCGGATAACCAAATTGGGTATTTGCTAGACCTTTGTAAGTAGATGGAGACAGGAGACAAACTAAAAGGGCGTAATTCTGGTGGTGTTTGTAATTCTTGGAAGCTTTCAAACAGAAATTTCAGTGTTAATTGACAATACCTGGCATCCGCTCTGCCGGAGTCAAATACCAAAACTTGGGCAGACCTCTCCAGAACTTCAAGGACAGCTGCTTTTCTCAATTAACTGCATAAGCGACTGAGGCACTTGCTTTCTGAGGCCGTTTCATTAGACTACTAAAAAGAATGCTCAAAATAGCTGTACTTAATGCATATATTGTTTCTTATTATTTCTAAAGTGGCTGTAGCTGCATGCCACGGTGAGCTTGAAGCAGTCTGCGTACTTGCTTAGGACAGTGGATGCAGTCACCCAGGAGTGCAAACACAGGTACAGATCTTGCTCTGCGGTGTATCACGTGCCTAAAAGCAAGCATTTGCTCTGCTGCAGATCTAAGCCTGTATTTGTTAACATTTGTGAGAAACTGAACCCAGGGGACTTAACATGATATCTGACTAAATGACTGTGCTTGGGGCCCTGAGGCTAATGGCATAAAATGTGGCGGTGCGTTAGGATCGCTTACCTGAAATAATACCGCAAACAATTTATATGTTAAATGAGTTGTCACATATCTTGGTAGGGTCTGCAGCCTGCTTTTCATTATCGATGTTATTATATTCCTGTTTGGAACCATCTCTTGGAGAGGGGAAAAAAAAAAAAAAAAGAGTATTCAGTAAAACCCCGCTGGGTTCAATTTTCAGGAAAATTAACAAATGCAAACTTAATTAGAGTAATAAAATCATGAAGGATGGGGCGTGGTTAATATTGCATGAAATACATACCCAAGAAGAAAAGGAAAACAAAATTTTGTAGGGATGTGCATTTCTATCCTGAAGTCCTACCAAGTGTGCTGTTCACATCTACGCCCGTTCCTCTGGGATCCTCAAAGTGAATCCTGTGGGGCAGGTATGAATGCTGACTTCTGGTTTGAATGCGCTGCTTAGACACCCCCTCTGGGATAGTAAGGAAATTCACTTTTTCATGTAGTTCTTTGTGGCTCATTTGGACGGAGTGGTGTTTGGGGATGAGACCTAGATGGATGGCAGAAGGCACTGTCAGCAAGTTTGCAGACGACACCAAGCTGTGTGGTGTTGTTGATACACCAGAGGGATGTAATGTCATCCAGAAGGACCTGGACAGGCTGGAGAGGTGGGCCCAGGTGAACCTCGTGAGGTTCAACAAGAGCAAATGCAAGGTTCTGCACCTGGGCCGGAACAATCCTCACCATCAGTACAGAC
>VXAK01017584.1:924519-983299 GCA_013399435.1 Arenaria interpres
CAGTACCTGAGGGGCCTACAGGAAGCCTGGGGAGAGCCTGTTTACAAAGGCCTGTAGTGACAGGACGAGGGGCAATGGCTTGAAGCTGGAGGGGAGCAGATTTAGATTGGGGATGAGGAGAAGGTTCTTTACTGTGAGGGTTGTGGAGCACTGGAACAGGTTGCCCAGGAAGGTGGTTGAGGCCCCTTCCCTGGAGATATTCAAGGTGAGGCTCGACGAGGCCCTGGGCAACCTGGTCTAGTTGGGGGTGTCCCTGCTGACTGCGGGGAGGTCAGAGTAGATGACCTTTGGAGGTCCCTTCCGGCCTGGACGATTCTATGATTCTAAGACGTCATTGGAGCTTCTCACACTGAGTGGTCAGCTTCCAACACCTGCAGGAGTCTTGGCCATTCCTAGCTCTGTGCAGGGCTAAATATATCACTTAAATCTACCCCTTGCATTCTTCTGCACGTCCATCAGAACTAGAGCTTTCCACATTGCTTATCCTCCTGCTATATCTCTCTTATCTTGCCCAGTTCACCCTGCTTCTCTCTGCTTTGGTCCTGTTGCTGTATCCTGATAAGGAAATGGGTCTCTAAAGTGCAATCTGGAATAAGTGCTGAGACTTGGAGCTGGGAGTCCTTGATGCCCTTAGGGAGGAATTAATCTGTTTGGATTTTTGTGTAGTCCCACCATGAACTGTATGAAGGGAAAAATATGTCCTCTCCTGTCCCCAGCCACAACTCTTGCGAAAGTAAGCCGTTATATTTTTACTTGAATCGGTTCTGTCACACAGTTTCTGTGGAGCAGGAGAGCTAAAAGGAGATATTTTCTAGATTAATATTGCTGCTTGTTGAAGTCATTGTAGTGTCAAGCCACTGCCTGATAATACTGGGCTGAAAGAAAGTTGGAATTCTCCAGTTTTTTCCAAGCAAAAGGCAGGCAGACCATTAGCACAATGCCTGCAATATCTTAAGTTACATCAGTTACAGCCAGTTAGTGTTTTACTTATCGATTGAAAAAGGGATTTTAAATTTAATTAGTCAACAAAAGCCTTTCCTGGTCTTTAAAGACAGTCTTTGGGAGTGCTGATTTTACACAAGCTAAAGCTAGTTCATTTTTAATATGGTCAGTTGGATGTTGAATATGACAGTTTGAATATTGTAACAAGGTTTATTTTAGTCAAGAAGCTTTACTGTTGAATGGTAAAAAGAAAGAAACTTCTTGAAAACAACTTCTTGGAGGAAAGGAAACTACAGTAAATGCCACTGCTGTCTGTTTTATATAGGAAACTTTGGTCTGTGAACGTGCTTGCAAAAGCTGAAAAGCCCATACAGATTTTCTTAGTAGTTAAAAATGAGTAATTTCAGAATTTTTGTTAAATATTTCATTGATTTGATCACATTGAACCATGTTTTTTTTTCCCCCTAAGAGCCTGCACCAAATCAGTGTGCGTATGTGACACGTGCTTTGAGAAAATACGTGGCTAGGAAATTCTGAGAGCATGAGCTAGAGATTTGAAGATGCATTGTCTCACACGTTTCTTAACACTTAAGTAAGTATGGAAATAGCTGCAAACCTGCTGTACTAGCTGTGATGAATGAGCTTATTTGTCCAAACAGCTTTTCTATGTACAATGCGCATTTTGTGCATCTGTCCACTCCCTTCCCTGGTGTTTTCACCGTGAAAGTAACACAACTTTGATGCCAGAGTGCGTTTTACTCTCCGAGATGGTGTTCATCACTGTTACGTGCCACATGAGTGGAGCAAAAGCTGTGTATTGACTAGGACAAGTAAAACTTTTGCATTGGCTGGAAACTGCAGATGTAATCATGAATGCTTTTACGTATCTGGAAACAGTGTGTTCCTCTAAAAGCTTGCTAATTTTATTTTAAATAGGGAACATAAATATCTGACTCATACGTCTGCTGTTCTGTAGAAAATGCCTTCGCTTCAGTATTCAAGGCATCTAACAATACTTATTCACATGCCACTTGTCTTTTTAATAACTAAATAAGGATTTCTGAATAAGTACCATTAAACAAATTAGTACAGAGCATAAACATCTATTGTATTATTCCTGATAAAGAAATACCCTGTATTTCCACTCTCTGATTCAACCCTTTCTTTTATTGATAAATGTCTTCCGAGGCGTTTGTTCTAGCCCATCTGCTTGACCTTTCTAATCTTCTGTACCAAGTTGACATGTAGTGCTTCTTTGGGAAAGGATTTTAGTTCTTATTCTGTGTGGTGGATTAAATAAGCGTCACTGAGTTTCTGAGTACCTTCCAGGAATTTCCTCTGAGTGAACCTTCAAAACTCTGTTTGTCTGAAGAACTGCAGTTCCTGTTGGTGCTGTAATTGCTAGAGTTGGACTTGAATTCTCCGAGTTGGAGCCTTTGAGTAGCAGTGTTTGGCACCGTGGGCTGACCTTCCATTTATATTCATGGTGCGTCTCCAGGCATTGTTCCTCTGAGCAGCATCTGTTGGCTCTCCGAAAGCCTTGGGTGAAGTGTTCTGCGTTGTTCCCTCTACAGTTCCTCAGATTTGGCCCCTTGATCTCATTCTTTTATCTGTTTCTTGTCACCAGTTGTCTCCTAAAGTCTGTTGCTGGCCTTCTTCAACTTCCCCCCGCCTTGTTAATGTGAGGAACTTGCTTATGGGTGGTTCTGAGTTCCCAGTGGCTTTGCAGGAGATGAGGCCTCCTAAGCAAGTAGTAAACAAATAAAGTCATTTATCTTGGATTATGATAAGAATGATTTGCTCATGCTCTGGACTTTGTTGCTGGGGTCAGTGAGGCTGTCAGCACCTGTAGACCCTGTGTCTGTACTCCTAAGCCTGCTCCCTGAGCTAGGTTCTACCTTGGCCCTGATTTCTCATCTTCCACCTGCTGAGATGAAAGACCCCAGTGTTATCCAGTGGGCAAGATTCCCTCTTCTTTAGTCCCTGTGGTTGTGCTTCATGTCTGGCTGTGTGCTGCTGGTCAGGCCATCATTTTAATTCATACTTGGGGTCTGATGAGTTTGTAAATATATATATATAGAAAGCCATACTTTTTTTTTTTTTAATTTAACCTTTATAATGCATTATTTAATGTGTAAGAAATAGTCAGATTTTTGGTACCATCTTGCTGTTAGGTTATTTTACCTAAGTGTTGTTGCCTGGGTGTGTTAATGAGGAAAACACCAGGGTACAGAATGGTTTTCCTCTCTTATCCCGATGGCAAAGCAATTAGTGCATCTCTGCTGGCCGCTGACTTTGAATCATGCGTGGTTATAGTGCTTTTATTCACAAGCTGTCACTATTACTCTCTAATCTATCTAGTTCACAGGCAAATAAAGTATGCCATCTTTCAGGATTGCATTATAGAATGGAAATAAAAGAAAAAAAGATTTAGTAAAAAAGTAATGCCTAAACAGTAGCCTTATTCTTCAGGGAGAAAATAAAATACCTGCTGACAGCTCTTACCTTAATGATGTTCTTGCTTCTGTCAAAACATCAGACGCCCCATCATTTCCATTGGCATTTGCAAGACTCTTTAAAGAGATGCATAGGAAAGCAGAGTGTTTTGATGGGTGCTTTTTTTTCAGTTGGAATCCCTTTCCATAGCCGCTGTTTTACTTGAAAAGGATCTTTTTTCCATCTGTCTCCTCTCAGATTGATTACAGAAGGGTTCGGGAGCAAGAAGTGGTGAAGGGTATATAAGATAAAAAATTTAGCCAAGTCCCAAGTTTCTCTACTGTAACATAATTAACCTGTGGGAAGTGCTGCTACACAATATCATTGTGATGATTACAAAAAGAGGTATTTGTGACCTGGACAAGCTGGCAATGGGGATCTGGGGTACTTTGCTAATCCCAGTCGCTCCGGGGTGTCTGTGTTTATTTACAGGATGCTGAAATTCCTCCTTTGCAGACATGTAAGGTGGAGAGGAGGAGGGAGCACTGGATTTGGGGCGCTGAGCCCAAGTGTTTCATAGAATCATAGAATGGTTAGAGTCGGAAGGGACCTTAAAGACCATCCAGTTCCAACCCCCCTGCCCTGGGCAGGGACCCCTCCCACCAGAGCAGGTTGCTCCAAGCCCCGTCCAACCTGGCCTTGAACCCCTCCAGGGATGGGGCAGCCACAGCTTCTCTGGGCAACCTGGGCCAGGCTCTCACCACCCTCACAATAAAGAATTTCTTTCCAGTTTGCTTGAGCTGTCATTGGAACTGGAGGAGACTCATGGCTTATGGAGAGGGAAGGCCAATAACTGGGAAATTTGGGATCCTAAATTAATTCAAACATGACAACAAGCCATCTTTCTGGCTTCCCTTGATTATGTTTTTCTTTTAAATCTCTGTCACTGGTCTTGATACTACCTGGAGAGGGTATTTTGCACAAGGGGACTTGTCTGCTCAACAACATCTAGTGAAGAGAAAGCAACATCCAGTGTTTGTAGCATCACAATTGCTCGTGGCTGGTTTGCTTTGGGGTATAAATTGCTCTAGCGAGTTCAGAGAAGGTTCCCTCCCTCTTCCTCCAGAAGTATCATCTAAATAGGAGGTATGGATACATCTGTCTTTGAGATTGCTGGTAACTAGCCAGTACTGGGGCAGGATACCACACTGATACGCTGCTGGTCTGTGAGAGCTGGACATCTCTACTCTGTACCTGGTGCTGATGGAAAGGATGTCAGACTCAAACACAGAGTATATTAAGTTGTAACAAGCCTTGCTTCATATATTCTTTATCACTAGCAAAAACCCTAGGGCACCAATCTTTTTTGTCCGTGTCCACTCACAAGGCAGAGAGAGGATGAAACTATAGAGAAATAGGCATTATGGAGCCTAAGCAGTGAAAATGAGAAAGCGATTCCCTGTCCAATTACCCTTTATCCGCAGAGTTGGTGTTTGTAGTTGCTCTGGCCGTGTCATGCTGACAGGTGGGGAGATGTGGGCAGGGTAAGAATGAATCCATTGCAAACCGACGGCGTTTTCTCTTTTACAACGTACGTGTAACAATAAGTTCCTTCTCCCAAAGTTGATCAGCTTATTCTTTACTTGGAGTTCATTTAAATGACCCCCCGGTATTCTGGGATTTATTTCATCTCTGGCTGTCCCTTATGGTTCTCATGACAAAATTCAGCAACTGGAAACAATTAAAATAGATGTGCCATCAAAAATATAGATGTATTTTAGCTGACGCAGAGAAGAAGTCTACTTCTGATTTTGATTTATGTCATGGCTTGTGCTGCTTCCCACAAGTAGTATTGTGGTTTTCTAAATTATCTCTCTCTCAGGGCCTTCCTGAATGTATTCTGCAGAATCTCGGACTCGGCTACCCCCTCAGAAATTAAGATGCTCTTAGTGTTCGCGTTTCGTGGAAAGACCACGCACTTATTGTAAAAACGATCTGCTTCTCTGGGCAAGTCTTCTACATTTTGGGGTCTGTATGGGAATGTGGTGAAGAAATCGTTTGTGCCACCCTTGCTGGTGAGACGGGACATGGTGAACTGAGTCACGGCAAGTTTGCACCAAAATCATTGCTTTATGAAAGGAGGTTTGCTCCTTAAACTGTTCCTTACTTTCTTCCTGTATCTTACTTTCTTGACCAGATGGAGAAGAATTCAAATACAGGCAGCTCTGCCTTCATTCTAGGGGAGCTTTTAAAGGAAATAACAGATCATGGAAGTAATATTCTTCCTTTCTCATCTCTGCTCTTCAGAACAGATATAGATTGCCTCATTACTAGTCCTATTTTCTGTACTCAGCTTCCTTAGAAGCTTTGTTTTCCATTTTTTACCTCTGCAGTGTGGAAGTTACCTTTCTACTGTCTGGATTTTTGTGTGTTTTTAAGAAGAAAAATTAGTAGGGCTGATATTTTAGAATGCACAGACTTAGGGAGTGCATTTGGGCAGCTACTTTAAATGCAGGAGGTTGTCTGAAACGTCAACCTTTCTAACACTTTTTCCTTCTCGTTGTTGTCATGGAGTAATTTTCAGCAGCTGCCTATTTACTGCAATTCTGTCAGATTTTGCAACACATCTTAAAGGCTAAAGGTCTTGATCCCTCCGGCCAGTGCCAGTGAATGTACTTATGTAAAAAAGTACTAGTGTGACCACAAAATATTTATTTAAAAAATAAGTACAACAGCAGAACCTGTTGTACTATTAAAACACTGAAAGGGAACTGTTACTGCCACATCAAATCCGTGCTGCTGCTGCTCCTCGCTGGTTCATCTGTTGGGTATCTCTTTATCTTATTAAAGGAAATAAAACAAGCAGTCCTTTAAGCCATTACACTGCATATAAGGGCCACTGAACTCTGGCAAACAACCAGAAAAGATAACCCGCTAAACAAACTGGCCTTAAAACTGCATATTACAGGCATAAATCCTGGAGTGTTCCTGTCACATGCAGAAAGGAAGAAGCCATGTCCTTTGGCTGTGATGGGCCTGTGTAAGTCTTTATGGATGCGCTCAGGGGTTGTACCCGGTCTTCCCTATTTGATATTTGGAAATTTCTTGTTTGGTGAACACATTTGACATTATATATTGGGCATATAGCTGGTTAGGTGATGAGAAATGCCTCAACTTCCATCATGATATACTTGTCCCCCGGTGTGAAGTGAGTGGGCAGAGGTCAGCACAGAATCTCTTGGCCCCTTGGGAAGAGGGGGCAGAACAGTTCCTGTGGGCCCAAGAATGAACCGCTGTCCGTTTTTTAGAACCTTGAAGGAAAAAGAATGGGATCATATGTTTAATAGAGGGGTGAATCATTTAGTAAGGCTGGATCCACTTACTTGTCTGTAAATTGGACACACTGACATGGATTAACCAGAAACTGTAAAGACCAGGTAAGTTGGAATGGCAGAACATAGATCTTACCTGTTACATCATTTTAGGCTAAAGCACATCGCAGGATTTACCATTGACAGTGAATTTTTGTGCATTACAGTGTATCGTTCAATCCTGATGGTGCAAAAAAGAAGGGATTGGAAGCGTGTAGCATATTCAGTTTGCAATTCTTAACTGTTCCATGAGTGACTTGTCATTTGAACAATCGTAAATGATCCATGATCCCATTTTCCACTGCTGTTTCCAACAAATGAAGCAATAGTAATGTATCCTGTAAATCCTATAATACAGGTAATCTTGGGATAGACGTAATGAGAAGATATTTTTCCCAGTATGAACCATATTGCAGTTCTTAGCTCCTTTTATGTGTCAAATTCTATCTGTGCCTTACCTAGCTATGACTGTGTTCAGCTGTTGTGTTTGTACATCCATCATCTAGAGTATCTGTCTTCTATAGACAGGACTTAATACGTTTGCCTTGAAACTGGCTCTGTACAGGAGAGCCGTGGTGTCTAAGTGTTAGTTTGAGTCATTGCGTTTACCTTCTGCATTACACTACTCTACAGTTAAATCTACTGAATAAGTTGTAGCAACATTCTGAAAGGTGCTTTTTAACAAGGAACACAAGCATCCCAGGACTGCAAATTCTCTCATCATATGCAGCTACTAAGCATTTTTTTTGTTTACATATAAGAAAAGGATGGCTTTAGTTTTATTTCACAGGTACTCATGAGATGTATATGCTGTTACTATCCACAGTATATGCTATTGCGATCCACAGAAATTACTTTTCGTTGAAAAGTCTTGTATGTAAACACAGCTGAGTTGAATTTCGAGGCACTTTTAACCGAACAAGGAAGAATGAATAATTCTGGCTAAGCTGACATCACACTGGGGCGTCTCTCTCTCTCCAATGAGTTTGAAAACCAGACAGGCTGCTTAGAGACAAGTGAGCTGGTGGTGCTGCTGCCGCCCTGCCTCAGCACGGTGGCAGCAGCTTCTTGGCCTGAGAAAGTCTTAGGTGTGTAGATTTTCCTCACTGGGTCTTGCATGTCTGCTTCCTATGACTTTTTTCTTTAGGAAATGTTGATTCCCAGGCTTAGAATCATGAATCCGTACTGTGATTTCTGAGGATAAGCGTGGGGTGCAATTCAGTGGTAAATTAACCTAGCCAAGTCATTAATTGTGTTAGGTGAAATTTTTAAAATCTCAACTTCCATGTGCCTGTGCTCCTTTCATGTGGTTACCTTAGATCTCTTGAAGGATTCCGCTGATTGAAGAGCCAGATACTGCTGTTACTAAATGTGTGAAAGAGGCATTGAACTTAATGAATCAAACAAAAAAAAAAAATGAAGGGGTTTGTAACATACAATTCAAGTAGAAGGCACTTAAAAGGTACTTGAAAAGGCCGTGTGGGTCAAGTTGGCTAATTGTGGATATTAACTTGTGGATTTTTTTCCGGCCAAATAATAGAGACAGCTTTGGATACCTGTGGGAGTGTGCCATGGGAACGCTGTGTGTGCTGCTTTCTTCATGGTCTGGTACATTGCCTGCTGGTTTTACACAGTGAAAGCTTAGTGAAGGCCTTACCTTAGGCTGGTAAGACAAACTGCACTGCAGTCTAGTTTTATTTCTTCAGATTTTTTTCGTTCCCTTGTGTTGAATAATGCAAATAAATGGTTTTGTTTCGTGTTGATTTTCCTTTTGTCTTAATGCTTTCAGGAAGCTGGAGACCTGCTCTTAGTTTTTGCAAGTTCCTTTTGGAAGGTGTTACAAGTAGACCTTTAAAAGTCCCGATCTTTAAAACCAAAACCTTTTTTTATGCCTGTTGTGAAAACAGGCTTAAACATACACATGTAAATTATCACAGTAAAAACACTTACACAAAACCACTATGAAAATTTTGGCTTTCTGATGAAGAAAATCTTTAGTATACTGCGAGCACAAAATTCACGGTCTGTTTGTGGAACCACCAGCAACTGATTTAAACCCTCTCTGGCTTCACTGAGTACAGTCCTGAGCTGTTGCAGGCTCCTGATGTCTATGTTTCCTTGAACTCTTGAGTTGTATGTGTCATTCTGCACTGTGTGCTCTGCAGGATCCTGAAACCAGTTCCAGTAGTTGTATGGTGTCAGTGGTAATAACTGAATGAGCGGCTTATTAACCGGGTAACATTGAGCTCTGATGGAGGTGATCGCTGAAAATCAGCCAGTTCTTCTGGACCCTTCTTCTTTCCAGGGCCCGTGGGATTCTTCCAGGCAGAACCTTGAACGGGTCAAAGTCTGCTTCCCTGATATCTAGGGTTAGGATCCTGCTTAATGCCTTGTCTCTGCCTCGGATTTCCCAGCAAAAGAAATGCCTCTTTGTGTAGCAGGATGACAGGAGACACGGAGTGCTGACCTTCCAGTTGTTCTAGGTCACACTCTGGAATGTGAGGCCTTCCCAGTCATTTCAGCTGGTAAGATGGAAGAGGCAGCGATCTTGTCTTCTTTTCCCATTCTTACCTGTTTTGGTAGTGTCTCATAAAGGAGGACCTTAAACTCTTGTGGTTAAATTTAACCACAAATCCATAAAAGTAATTTTAGTATTGAAATCCTTTGCTGTTGAACAGAGGTTATTGGTAGCCTCCTGTGTGTTCTGTTTCCATTATAAAACACTGGGCAATGTTGCATCCTGAGTGCACCTCATCCGGGAGGTGGTATGAAATGTTAATACTGTGATTTCCCCAGGGTAACAAGATCGTCTAAATAGCAAGCAATGGACTGTAAGGACTAGAATCCCAAACTGGTGCCACAGGCAGTTAGAAGTTGTAAGTTAAAATTGCAAGAGATTGTGTAATGGATTGGCAGCTAATGCAGTACTTGAAATTCATTTGGCATTTACATGCACGGTAAATTCCAAATGAGCTCCTAAGAACCCTATAAAAAGAAAAAAAGTGTGCGTGAGCGAACGGCTTGTTTCTCCCCGTAACATCTATCCGCTTACTTCTAGGTTATGATGTGCCTTTGTATCATTGGAGCTTTTGAAATGTATGTAAAGAGGTGATTTACGTTCTTAGATAAAGTTCAGGCACTTCCAACAATATCAGAATAAGTGGAGCCCTGTTGTCTTTGGGACTGAAGCTTGTACATTCCGTGTGAATTCATCTCAGTTCTACTCTCCGTGTTTCAGGGCAGCTTGCTTTTATGCGATGAATATTGGTAGATCCCAGGAAAATACAGCCACGGATTTTATGAAGGCTGAAGTGAACGGCTGCCAGTCGTGTGGCAGATCACGTCCAAACTGGCAGCGTGTGACAGATGTGTACGTAATGCCTCTAAATCACTCTGCGGATTCACCGTATTCCATATTTTACTCAACTTCCAATAAGAGTTACACAAATAAATTAAAGTGCAGCTGTCAAGATCAGCAGCAGAGTTGAAGGCATATGTGTAATATAACATATTAAAGAGCCCATGTCTTCTCCTGGAAAGCCTTTGAAATATATTTTGCTAGATGAAAGCAGCAGGTTTCTTTCCACTGTTTGTTTTTCTCGTCTCACTTTTAATAATCAAGAATCCTTGTAATCAAGCTGATTCCACAGGGTTTTGTCACAGTTTTGGGACTGGTCCTATATCTGTTCCATTAGTCCCAGCACATCCTTTTTTGGTTATGTCATCACTTTAACTCTCCTGGAAATAAAATTCTCTAATACTTTGCTTAGGGTGTATGATACTTGTGCATGAACCGACCATAGTTGCTCAGAAGGTCCAGATGGGTTTAGCCGAGTTCTTTTCTCTTTTGAAATTATTGCACACTTCTTAAGGTTTTGCGTAACCTTTATCACAACCCATCTATGGGCTACACTATTTAAAACCCTATTATTTTATCTCTGTGGCCCAGAGAGGCTAGTGTTGGATGTTGTCAGGGTGTGCCTGCCAGTTTGAGTAGCTCCCCAGCAATTTCTTCTGTCTCCAGCCACTTTTTATCCAATTGGCATTGCTTGTTTTGACTGTGAGCTGCTGGCTCTGCTTTTCCCAGGATTTGTCGGGGAGCCGAGCCAGACCCTGAGAGTCAAGCTTCATTCCGCTGCCTCCCAACAACTGTGTTGGCCGAGTAGCATCCTTTCTTGATTAACTTTCTCATCAGCTCCTGTTTCCCAGTACCCCAGCATCTAATTAAATATTCATGTTGTAGTGAAGAGCACAGGCAGCCACGCACTGGTTTCTTTTCCCTCACTCTGACTTTTTGCTCCTGGTTGTTGCAGAGTTTTTGACAGCCCTCAGTTACGGGAACTAGGGTGCTTGAAATTAGTCTGTCCTTAGGTCTGTAGACCTATCGTTGCTTAAACAATTCTAGAAAGCATAAAGTATTTCTACCTAACAGACAGCGTTTTTCCTCTCCCTCCAGGCCGGTTACAGCCACCTGTTCAATAGACTGCATTCATCAAGTCATTCTTAATCATGTTCATTGGACTGTGGAGCTGTGCCAGGGTCCCACTAAGCAGCAAATGGGTTCAGAGCAGGCACGGTGCAGGCTCGGTTAGAAAATAGTTCCCTCTGGTGCTGGTTCTTATCAGCTTGTGAAGGATAAGAAATCATCAACATTCAGATTACTGGGGAACAAAAGAGCAGAAACTTGACTGATTTGCATCACAGTGGTAACTCCATTTATTTTGGATTTGTACCAGCATAAACTAGAGAAGAATCAGGCACGAAGCCAAATAATCTTTGTATTTCTTAAATAATTAAGCAAATCTACAAGGAGCTAAGCTGATGAATGGTTAACAAATGATAGTGAAATGATCAGAAGCTTCTCATTAAAGCAGAGTATTACACTATAATCTGTATCTGCCTGTTCTCAACTCGGGAGATGTTTGACTGTTTTTAAGGATACCTTGGAAGGAGGAACTCTGAGTGAAGCAGAATGAATTTGGTTTCAAGAGCCTTCCAAAGCAGTAGACTTCCCTGGTGCAGGTACTTTGGGTAAAGTTTGACCTGTAATATCTTTCTCTAGCTCTTCTGAAGGTCATGATTATGTCTGGCAATTCACTCGTAGTGATTTTTATTTGAGTTCCATGGGAGGAATGTAAATTTACAAGTTTGAGCAATAAATGATTTTCTGTGACACTGAAGAAAGACCTCATTAGTTATTAACTGGAGTTTATTTGGACATTGTAGGTTTCTGCTTGTAAAGAGAAAATAAATAGAAAAAAAAAACAGCAGAGGGACTGAACACTTTAGTAGGTATCATTAGGTCAGGTCCTTTTAGACGAGTGTGCAAGACTGTTCTTCTAGACGTTTTGTGTTGCTGGTGTTCTTGACAGTTTCTGTGGTTCAGTGAAACACTGCAACGCTGTTTCCTGCTGAGATGTGTTTGAACTGGAATGTTTCACCAGGTACCTGACAGGAGTTACTGACAGTATGAAAGGTGAATTTTGACCCCATGCTTAATAATTATGTAGCAATAAAATCACTAAAATTTTCAGCGCAGACATTCACGATGACATGTATGACAGCTTATACAGTGACTTAAAATTTTCCAGTGATCTGCATCAGCAGGAATCCCACATACAGAAAGTAATCAGAAAACAAACCCGTATGTGTCCTAACTCCGTTTTAGGTATGCAGCAAATGCTCAGATAATCAAACTTTGATATATTGCTTCAATGTGAAAGACACAGCTCTAGAGTTCAAAACTTAGATTTCCAAACTCCGTGGTGTTTCCCTCCTGAACTTGTTTATCCATTAACGCTTCAAATCACAGCGTAATGGAATCTAACATAATGACTTTTCTACTGAGTTAAGAAGTACAGTTCTTGTACCAAGTGATAAACATTCCTTCCAAAGGAGAAAAATGATTTTTCAAATCATAATTTGAAACTCAGATATGGGAAGAAAACTTCTTGTACCTCGTAGCGGGTTGGTCATTTTGCATTTCAGTTGCTGATTCTTCAGTTTTACAGGATGACATGTTGTTCAGGCGGCTGCTAATTATGTGCTCGCTATTATGGTAATTGACATCTCTCAATTTTGTTGTTATGACTACAAAGTACTTGGTAACAGGCTGATAATGCATAAAGCCTGCAGCCTGTCTTGCTGGCTGAGAGTAATCCCTGGTTCTTTCTGTCCTGCCTGTCCGGGGGTGCGGAGTTAGGAGCTGGTTGGTGTAGGGGCTCTTTGTACAGCAGTTATCACCCCTGCCTTAGAGACACAGCACAGACACTGCAGGTGTGTGCATACATAAACACTGTAATCCTAATCCATAAACTGTAATCCATAAACTGTAATCCACTGCTTGCCCTCAGTAGTGATTTCAGCTCCCACTCTGGAGTAGTGCGGTGCTTAATCAGATTTTGCCTTGATATTTCCGTAGGCTGATGATCTCGTTTCCACCAGAAAGCATGGGTGAATTGCTGTTTCTTGATGATTCTTGCCCTGTTTGATAGTCATACTTGGGGAATACTGGTGTTAGAAAGGGACAGGTTGTATAGCAAAGCTTGTGTACCACTGTGCGTCATCCCAAAAGGGTGACCAGTCATTCTGATCTCAGTCTTTTGTACCATACTTCATAGTGTTAAAAAGAAATAGTTTCCTCCGTGTCTTAGTAGATTTCGCATCTTCTTTTCCCTGGTTTAAACCCTTTGGAGTACTCACTGAATCTCAGGAACTTACTAAATGTGTGCCAGTGGGGGACCAGACGCCGTAGGAAGCTCTCACCTGATGAAATTGGTAAATCCAAATTGAATCTGAACCATCTCAGGAAAGCCTAGGTTTGATTTGCGTTGGTTGGGGGAGTAATCATAGACTGTGAACAGAAAATTCTGGACAGAAAAGTTTCAATGAAGAAACTACTAGTAATATACTTAGTCGTATACTGAGATAATGCTTGGATGTCTGCAGATTTTGTTTCAGGAAGATTTGCAGCAAAGTAAATGCTCTACTAGCTCCTTGATAAAATCTCTTAACCTACCGTTTCTACCATTGAACAGATATATTTATAATAGGGTTTTTCGTTGAAGGAAGTTGATAAGAGGTCTTGGATATGCACAAAGGTTTCATGGGACTCAGAGGCAGCTGCATCTCTAGATGAACAGGTTTCTTTTGCATAACCTCAGACGCAGGATCCTGCCTGTGCAGGACCCAGGTTGTCCTTAACATTGACTTAACACTGGTTTTCAGATACAGGACCTGGTAAAAAACACTTCAGTTCTACAGTCTGAACTCCAGAGGCCACGCTGCAGCTCTTCCAAAGCCTAAACAGGCTCCCAGATTTGTCTGATGGTAGGAGATCGTAGTTTTATTGACTACCTCCTGAGCAACACAACAACAAGCAGGAAATACGTGTGTAACAAAAATATTCCTTAACTAACTGCAGGTGTTCTTGGGAATATTGGGAGACTTCAGAAAAAGCAGTAAAACTATAACATCCAGGACCCTGGATCTCTGGTGGCCTTCAAGTCTTATATCTTGTTTGCTTTTCCTTAGTTTTGGGTTATTAGATTTATTGGAGCGGTCTGGCCTGTTGGACAGGGAATTGTTCCCTGTGCTTGGCCATTTTTTCCATTGTGCTGCCGCTGGGGAAATTACCGGCTCTGACTTCCCGTCCCCCGTAATTTCCCCGCTATCGGCTGCTCCCTCGGTTGGTAGCGCTAAGAATAGATGAGTAGAAATGTCATTCATTGTTCACCGCTGCAGATTGCTGTCTTAGACCTTCAATCTCTTGTCTTTAATGGCTACAAAATAGGTTCTTTCATGCACAGGAGAGATTTTGAAATGTCTCTTTCATGCTGTTCCACAGGGAAGGTTGTGATATGGGTGTTAAGACTCTTGAAATAAGATGGGGTTTATCACGCATGAAGTTTGTGGTGCCAACAGGTATGACTTCTCAGCTGCCAGCAGGTACCGTGTGCCACTAAAACTGTACACATATTGTGTGGGTTTGATCTACGTGGATCCTCAGGTTCCAAACCAAGCCACGCTTCAAGAATGATTTTTTTTGTATGAATGTGATTAATATTAAAAAAAATAGAGAGAAGACAGAAAATTGAATGTTGTTTGCATTGTCTCTAAATTAGCAGGACTTTTAGGTGCATCTAGGTAATGCCAGATACTTTTGAACTTCAATGATTTAGTAGAGTGAAGATCCAAGTGGTCCAAAACCCTGTTAAACTTAAGGTCAAGTGGAATAAGCAGAGGAAGTTTTTTTTGAAAAAAATTCTCATATTATTGGAGTGTATTTAGGGTTAATAGGCTTGACTGTCAGGTATTCTGTCAGCTACAGTCAGAAGCAGAAAATTTGTTCATTCTTTCAGGAAAAAAAAATAGTTGGAACGTATAAGTATTAATGTAAACATTCAGTGGTGGGAGTTTGCCTCTGTGGGGCCGGCAGGCTTTCTTCTTCTCTGCATATTGTACACCAGCCGGAGAGAGTGGCAGAGTTCCCTTTACGTTCTGGAAATTGCCATGAAGCTTCAAGTTGTTCTTCCTAATGCCTGTCTTGCTAGACAACATGTTTCTTTTTTGCCACCAGAAGCAAAGATTCTTGCCATACTGACATTTTAATAAATGATTAGATTGCTCCCGTAGCTGGATAAGCAGCTTGGCCTTAGTGGCAGCAACTTGGCTCTTTTTCACGCTTTGCTGTGTACTTGTTGTCAGTAAAAGCGGAAGGGTAATTAATCTCCGTGTTGAATTTCTGAGATGAAAAGTGCTACTTTAGATGTAAGCCATAGTACAATTTCTGTAGGTGTTATTACTGTGAATGTTTTGGAATCTGCATAAGGAATATTTAAATGTCATTGATAGCCAGCCATTGAAGTGGTTTCTCTAGGGTTCCTAGGGTGTACATCAATGCTTACCCCCAGTGAAAGAAGTAAAGAGAGAAAACTTAAATTTGAAGGAAGCATGGCTGTGGTAACAGCAAAGCCTGCTCTTCTCTTGTGCTAACCATGTTCCCACAGGCTGCCTGAGTGTGCCATTTCGGTCAGTGATGGCAGGAATGGTGGCAGCGACTTCCTGAAATGAGCACTTGGCAAAACTCATTTTAAAATTAGTCAGTTGTGATTCATCCAGGTTCCGTACGAACACCGAGAGCTGAACTGTGTTCTGGCTCAGATTAATATCCAGAAAACATCACTCTGCTGATGGCACTCAGGTGGCCATCCCCTCCGAGCCTTCGTTGCCTGGATAGTTTGTTTGATGCTGTTTCGTGTGACAGGTACGTTGGTTGAGAAGTTCTTGGGGTGCTGCTTTAGCGGTGTGTCTCCTCCGTGGTGGCTTCCCGAGATCCCTGTTGGGCTGTTTGCTATCGACTGTTACAGCATCAGATTTTAGAGGCTGTGTCAGATTTGACTTGCCTCCTCATGGTCAAATGTGATAAGTGTTTCTCACAGATCTGTCATGGGAAAATAAATGCTTAAATGAGAACATTTTGCTTTATGGGCTGAAAGAGCTTCAATTTGTTTGTCAAGCCTGGCATACGCTTCTTTGTAGGGGGTCATAAAGTCTGTAGGCTGGAACACAAGACTACCTTCAGTCTCTGGCCCTACAGACATCCCTTAATCATTATTTCCAGTTATAAAACAACATACTTATACTTCACCAATATATTGTGAGGATTAACTGTGAGCAGCTCCTTGAAATGCACCATGTGTGCACACACCGGTGTCCTCCCTCCTTAAGCCGCCCCAGCTCTGGGCTACACGATGTATGTGCAAGAGAGATCAAAGGTGCAGCAGCAGAGTGGCTGTCGTCCTTGAGCCTACAAGCCTCCACCGTGGTGGTCTCTCGTGTTTAAACTCCAGCCTGGCTCTTGCCTCACTTCTCCTTGCTGTTCCTCATCTGTTCTGTGCATATTTAGGTGGTGGACAGGGTGGTAAAGGGCAATGGGATGTTTAATTCCCTGCTTTGCCTTAAATGAAAGGAAGAATCCTGCCTTGGGCTTCTCCTGCAAACCTAGCAGGTTGCTATGGATTAAGCTACTTAATCAATCCAGACAAACCATTCCATGCTGCTTCATAGTAGTCAATACCTCCAGTCACTTGCCAGTTCAGCAGCTTAGAGACTAACGATCCTTCATCCTGCGGACAGAGATGTGCCAGAAAGTAGAAGTTGCTAAATAGCCTCTATAGAGGAAGCAATAAAATCTTGTTGCCTTCTTCCTTTCCCACCATCATAAGCTGGTAGCATAGCAACTGATGAAGGTGCTTGAACTTGAGTTGACCTGAAATTACATGTTTCACGGTTTATGTGTTTATTCCTGCCTTTCTACGGGTTTTTTTGCTGCTTGTTGAGTTTACATTTCTAGTCCTTATGGGAGATTAGCAGCTTGTTCATGCAGAAAGCTGAAATAGGTTTAATAGCACGTAATATATGAGCTTAAATAGTCTATGAAGTTTGAAACACAAGAGAGAGCTAAAGCTGGCCCTGACCACTGACTGGTGGAGAGGACCTTATCGATAGGATGTGGATGCAGGTTTCCATATGTGTTTGTACAGACTTGGTGGAGCCATGAGAAAGAAGAGCCTCCCATGGACTGATATTTCAAATTGTAGTGGTGCAGAATTGGCTCTTAAAGGAAGCAGCTTAGAGTGTAAATACGCTCAGATTATAGTGACCCTGGGATTTCTCACGTGGGGGAAAGAGAGAACTCGGACGCAGGTTGAGGAGTAACCTGCAACATGAACGTCTGTTGGTGCACACCCAGATGCAGCAGTTTCTAGTGGAGAAATCAGTATGTTTGCACCAGAGTTTCTGTAAAGCTCCAATATTTTAATTTCCCTTATTGAAGGAGAGATGATGTTCAGTTGTCATAGTTCATGATACTTTTTTAATTACTGCATTCAGATGGGTCTTCTGTGAAACCCTACCTCGGTTTTCTTCATAGGTCATTTCAAGACTAATATGAAATGTTAGTCCATGCGTATCTGATGCATCTGTCATCAAGGGCAAGCTCCAAGAAAATGAGGGAAGTAGAAGAAAATTGAAAATTACTAATTGTTGTGTGAGGAAAATATATCAAGGATGAGTTTGGAGACTAGGACTTGGTTCGAGCACGCTGGACGTGCAGTTGGATGCTGGTTAGAGAAAGTCATGGTCTTTTTGTTTTAACTGCTTTTTTGGTCAAATGAAAACTGAACCTTTTTTTCTGTGTGTGGCACAATCTCAACAGATGGGGTGAAGATGCTCCAGCCTTAGAACAGTCTTAGCAAGAAAATGAAGAGAATTCTTTTTTTGACAAGCACTGTAAGTACTGAATTATTAAATCAAAGGGCATCACTGTCACCGGTGCATGCTCTGGCTGCATATATAAAAGGAAAGTGAATTGTGCTTATCATTTCCAGAGAAAAGCATAATCATTTATCTTCATGTGATGATTTTAGACTGCAGCACCTGAGCTCTGCTGCCCTGAATGAGGGTATTCAGAGAGCATTCAAAGACCATACAGGTGCTCGGTATTATTTCTTGCCAAGCAGTTCTTTGCACAGCTTGCTTTGTGGCTTCCCCCTTAATGGGCTAACTGGTTTGATACCTGACTGTATTCCACACTGAAGGTCAGGAGCTGAAAAAATTAGAGTAAGGGGGTGAAATGCATCTCACCTAAGTTTTAATGCCAGTCAGAAGAGGGGAAGCATCAGGGAGCAGTTAATTTTGTCTGTCTTAGATACGTACCTTAAGATGAGTCATAGTTCTCTGCAATTGTCCATCTCTCTCCATGCACTCTAAGGGGAACCTGAGATCACTAATACAGGCTTGGACGTATTGAAACTACGTAGTAAAAGACCAGGATATTGGTAATCAGCTTAGAATCACAGAATGGGTCAGGTTGGCAGGGACCTTAAAGAACATCAAGTTCCACCCCCCTGCCCTGGGCAGGGACCCCTTCCTGCAGACCAGGTTGCTCCAAGCCCCCTCCAACCTGGCCTTGAACCCCTCCAGGGATGGGGCAGCCACAGCTTCTTTGGGCAACCTGGGCCAGGCTCTCACCACCCTCACAGGAAAGAATTTCTAATATCTAATCTCAGTCTCCCCTCTTTCAGTTTATAACCATTACCTTTCATCCTGTCGCTCCACTCCCTGTTCAAGAGTCTCTCCCCATCTCTTCTTTAGGCTCCCTTTAGGTACTGGAATGTACTTATGGATGCCCAGCTTCTTAATGCACAAAAGTCTTTGTGTTGGACCTCTCATGGTTCGTGAAAGAGCTCTGTAAACAGAATGTTGTTCCGTAACCATGTCATTCCATAAGCAGCAAGAAGCATACCGCTGCTCTTGTTCGTGGTCTCGTTTTGTAGCTATTTTGCAGTTGAAAAACTCAGTAAATTGCACGCACTTTAAAAATGAGAGTTAATTGTCTGTGATTCCCAACCCTGGGGAGCTTGTCATTCTTAGAGATTACCTGGAGAGCAGGGCCTGCCTGCACGGCACAGGGTAGCACTCCTGGCCGTGGGAAGAAGGGTTGCCTTCTGGAGCTCTCCCTGCCCAAGGCTCATGAACATGCGTTGCTGTGGTGCTGGAGATTCCTACCTGGCAATACTGAGCCAGTACGGAGCCACGGGAGAGTCTATAGGCACCTTTTTTTCCCTCTTTTACAGTACAAATGGTGACTCAAAGAGAAGCATTCAGTTCTAATCTATGGGAGTTCTCGTAATAAGCTTTGCAATTAGAACACAGAGTCTTCCATCTAATTCACTTAATTTACGCTGGGAAATGAGATACTGTTCAACTAATCCGATGCTATTTTCTTCTTTATTAGGGAATGAAAGCATCCTTTGAGGCTCTGGTGGGATTCAGGCTAAGCTTGTGAGACACAAATAGTGTGAAATGCTAATGAAACACTATGCTACTGTAATTCCCACTTGGTACCCGGTCCCCCTCCCCTTTAACCTGTAGCATGCTCGGAGGCCGGGAGGCGATGGGTCTGTACCAACTTCTTCTGGTCTCGGGGCGACTTTGTAAATTCTTGTTTGGCGAGAGGACACTTAGACGGGTGACCTTTCTTCAACCAGGGTTTGTTCCAGCTCTTCCAGTCTTACCTGGTGACTGCAGTGCTTTTAGGAAACGGCTAAGAGGTTTTCTGCTGTTTTATAGTAAGTCCTGTGAGCATTACTGTGTTCTTCTCTTTAAACCTAGGTAGCCCAGTTGCTTAATTCAGAAAATATGTATTCAAATCACCAAGGAGCATTTCCACTGCTTCTTAAGGGGAAAATACATAGAGAAGATGTGTTCTTCATTTTCACCAGGCTGCAGCAAGTTCTCCCTTTGTATATAAGTACTACACCTACACTGTTGTGAGATGTAAAGGGAATAGCCTGTAGTCTTTGAATTTGGGGTTTTGGGGAATGTCAGAAGATGAGCATCCTGCCAAATATTGGCTCTCATGCTCCATTTGCTTTCTTTGGTGATATCGATTGCTGTCCCCTGAGATCTGCTCGTCTCTTGTTTTTCATGGCTGTTGTGCTGATTCTTTGACTGCTTTGCTCAATTCTCTCACATCTTTCTGGATCGTTTTTATTTTCTCCCCCACTTCTAGTACATGAAACGCTTGGCAAGTCGCTTGTAGACAGAAGTGTTATCTCTTAAGGTAAAAGTAAGAAGAAAAAATCGCATGGCATGCTGTGACAAATGAGTATTCTGTATTGTAGAGTACAAAAGTTACTTATCCCTCTGTTAATAAATTCTGCGTTGGGAAGGAGCATCAGGGAGTCCTGACACTAGATTTGCTAACTCGTAGAACAATACCGCAGCAGTAAATGCAGCCTCCCACTTACTGCTAGAGTCTCCTAGCTTTGTAGCTAAATAACCAACCTGCCACAAGCTGAAAGGGTAAATTTCCATTTTTGTGTGTCCCTCTTTGAGTACTAAGCACATAAACCTCCTGTGGCTGATGGTTCACGAGATGAACGGGGCAAGAAGAGACTCGCCCATCCCCAGGGCTGCATCACACAGTGTGGGGATGTGCATGGAGGGGAAGAGGTTTAAACTTTGCCATCTAAGGGTGATGTTCAGCTGCTGGGACTGTTTCATAATGGGATGCAAAACCAATAGTAAAGGTTTCTTCACCTGTAAAATGTATAATTCTGTGAAACCATTGCCCCTTGTTCTGTGGGCTGTGGAAATCCTATCTCTTCCTCTTCTCTCGCTTTCCTAGATCTTGGCTTTTATTAAATATCCAAACTTGTTGATTTCAGAATTGGTTCTGGGCACTTTTCTTTGGGAGTAGACAGACTGTATTACTTGCTGATGCAATTTACCTGTCCAGGTGAATTAATGAATCACTTTATTAATGCCACTGGCACACTCTTCCAACACGGTTGACGTGTGCCACCGCTGTCAGCCTGTGACGTTACTGTGAGACAGACCTGAATGTCTCTTTCTTAGACAAAAAATGATTAGTACAGTGTCAGCCCAGTGAAATAGTCTCATGCTAAATATTGTAAAATCTTTGTGCTGTTTCTTTGTGCAATAAATGGAACTGGAAGTGCAGACAATCACTGGAAAACAAAATTCAGCTGCTGCATTTATTACCGTGGTGGGAAGTGTGCTAATAAGCAACGCCAATATAAATCCTGTCATTCAGAGCTCAGGCTCCTTATTGCTACAGGGTAAAGCTGGGAAGGGGACTCAGGGATGCTGCTCAGACAGTCAAGTGAATCTCTAACAGCCAGCAACAAGGTGTGCAGAACAGTCGTGCAAAGGTGACAAATTCAGCCTAAAGGATGGAGAGGCAAAAAATCAGAACACAGGGACTTTAACATGATTCTGTTTTTTCCTAAAAGAGCAGAGCTTGCCTTCTTAAATGCAAATTTAAGTATCTATATTCTCCACAGCTTTTAAATTGTAACAGTCTGTGGCTATTGTGTAGAAAACTATACAAATATGTTTTGCTCTGTAATTTTTGTTAAAGAAAGTTCTGAGAAGCTTGAAATTCGGTTTCCTTGCCTTCCAGTCCTATCCTTATCCATTTGGCAAGCACAGTCCGCAGCTGCTCGTTCAGGACACTGTGAGAAAAGCTTACAATTCCCATTAGTCGGGGAATAAGCAGTATCATGTTTGAAAACACAGATCTTGGCTGTCAGGCAAATATCTTTTGATAGCAGCTCCCGTCCCCACCTCTTCAACCCCCAAAGAATAAAACCCACTGTCTGTTCTGATGTGATTTTTCAAACTTGTGTGCGTGGGAGAAAACAAGTGTTGTGTGTGTGTTGCAATTACCTTCCTGCTGCTCTGGAGCTCTGGCTGTGCGCGGGGCACGCACCACTGATGTGCTGGAAGGACTTGCAGGGTCATCAACCATTGTGAGTGGTACAAACTGGATGGCCCAGCCAGACACAAACCTCCTTTCCTCCTCAATTTAACATGCGTTTCAGCTTTTTCTGGGTCCGCTCTGCTTTTAGCTTTTGGTTCTCTTCAGTCCTAAATTGAGAGCTCATTTCAGTGCTTGAGGGAGCTGTATTAGGAACTTCACATGTTGGCGTGATTATTCAGTAACAAAATAAAGGTATGGATTAGCACTTCAGCCACAGAATTGTTGAACTTTGCGATACACTGGTGTTATGTAGAGTTAGGGGTTCTTTTTTGTCTGAAACCATCCGTAAGCCAACAAATGCAAATGAGAGCTCATGGTCATCTTGGTTGGGCATTTTATCAGATGGTCTTATCAACAAGGAAGGAATTTTCAAAAATTAAAGCTTCATTCATAAAAAAATCCATAGCTTAAGCAGTTTATCCACTTTTTAAATGAAAATTTTTATAATTCCTTTTTCTTATGGATTATTTCACAGAAGACAGTGAAAACAGTTGATGGGGATTTCTCTCTCATGTTTCAGCCTTCCCAGTTGCTTCTGAAGGATGCATGGAGTTGTTGTTCTTCTGTCATCTTAGAACTGCCTTTCTTAGAAAGTCACACAGAGAAATATTCCAGTACTAGAGTAGAAACACTTAAGAACAGTTGCTAAAGAGTAAAATGCATGTGTTTTCCCCAATAGTTAGAAAGTATAGTATTCATGGCACCAAGCCTGTCAGACTTCAAGGAGCATCTGGACAATGCTCTTAATATTCCAGTTTAGTTTTAGGTTGTCCTGTGAGGAGTTGGACTCGATGGTCCTTATGGGTCCCTTCCAACTTGAGATGTTCTCTGATTCTATTTGGTCTTTTTTGGTCCTTCTTGTTAGTTTTGTTTTCTCCCACTCTTTGCGCTACTAAACTTTCTGGCATTTTAAAGCCCTAACAGTGTTCAGCCTTCCCAGCTTTGGCCACAGCTGTATTGCCTCTTCTGATGGGAGGAGAAGAGCTCAGCCCAGATTCCCTTGGTGGCTGCACAAGGGGACGTGGTTAGCACTTACAGTAAAATCTACTTGTGTTCAGTAACTCCCTTTTTGAGCTCGTACTATGTGTGTCTTCTGTTTCCTTGAAAGAGGGCACCTGGGAGCCCTATTTTTCTGTGTTCTTCCCAAGTCTGGGATTCAGGCTAGATACTGTCCCAGTTGGAGTGATCCGGTTTCCCGATGTCCCTGTTCCTGGGGAGCCTGTGGCTTTCTCCTCTGTGCCCCGAGGGGGAGGGACAGTGCCTGAAAGGGAGCAACAGGCTGGACAAAGCCTGCAATATAAACTACTGTCAGGACCAAATGGGGCTTTAAATACGGTTGATCACAATTACGTGTGTACAAGGCCAATCTGTCACCAACTTTATTTAGTCAAGATCACATGGAGATTTTAATTAAAATAGTGAGCTCATAACATCAGGCTCGTCATCTGGAACTAACAAGTGTGTGTAGTTACAAAGGGCAAAAAATGGACCTTATTTATGTGCTGGTTTTGCTAAATAAGGGGTAACTTGTTTAGATCATTCACAGTTATTTGGCACAGAGTGATATTGAAAAACCTGCGTTTTGTCCAGTTGGTGCCAGGAGGAAAGAACTCATTATTTTCAGTGAGTGGGACTGGGCCTTGAATAATGGCTATAAAGGCTGCTTACCGTAGTTCCTTAAATTGGGAAAATGGGAGCAACAGTTTAAACTCCTAATTTTCTGATATTCTGTGGCAACTGTTTTTCAAATGATACTTAGGGAAAAATTAACAGGGGGGAAGAAAGGGAAAACCACCATTACTTTTTTTGTGTGTTTAGATTTGGCCTAAAATAAGGAAAGAAGACAGTAAAGCTGGGTGTCAGCTGAAATCAGATTGGCAATAGTAGTTTGTAAGCTTGCTAGACGAGACTTTCATGTCTGTTTAGCAGGACAAACTGCTCTATTAATTAAGCTCAGTCCTGTAAATGTCTTCTAACTTGCAATCAAATCCCAAAGTAACCTGGATCGTGTTGCTATTGAAGACTCCAGCCCAGGAGAATGGAGTTTAATATTTCATTTGTCTTATGTTCGGCTGTGATGTGACTTGTAAGATGTCATTTTTGCCTTGGGAATAAAAATCACTAAGTCTATCTTTTAATTGTCTTGCACCAAGAAACAAGTAATAAACTGTGATTTATAATAATTTGACTTTTTAAATGAAAACATGTCTACATGCATTTCTTGAAGGCAAATTTCTTGGAGAAGTAACCTTACTAAGCCAAAGCATAATCAGCCTGATATTTCATATCTGAAAAAGATTGTGGCAGGAGTTAGGGGAACGGTGCAAAATAAAAGCAGAAACAAACATTCTACAAAAGACTTAGCTCATGATACTATTTTTTTGTTCCTGTTGGATACCTGCTACAATTCAAATTCAAATTCCTTTTTTCATTTTTGCAGAGGTACGATGCACAACTGCTGCAGTCGATCTCAAGGAGATAGCATGGTTCGTTGTAATTAGTTAGCCAGAGGAAATGAAATTAAGTAACATTTCAGTTGATCATTTGGTATAATAATGGTTTCTGTGCGTTTGTTTCTCTTCGCTGAGCAGATGTTAACCTGCAAGACTTCTCCAGAGGGGAGAGTCCCATCTTCCTCCCATCTTGTGCTGCTCACACTCCGTTCTCCCACGTTTCTGGGGGTCCTGGGGTCTTCCAGTTCTCTGGGGTTTTGAGGAATCACTTTTAAGAGGGGTTTAGAATTACTCCCACAGAACTCTAAAATTAATGGCAGGCTGTAACATTTATAGGTTTCTTTTTCTGAGACAGAGATGCCCTTTATGTTACCTTATTTTCACAAGAGAATGGAGTTTGTGTCCTCTGGGCTGAGGGCAAATCGCGTTAGAGTGTGACAGAGGGAAAGCAAGATGAGATTAAAGAAATTGCTCATAATCTTGCACAGTTCAGCTCAGGTTTTCAAAACCACAAGGCATATGCTATTCATGCAGCTTCCAATATGCAAGTGTTATTTATACACTGATGGAGGGGGGGAATAAAAATCAGGCAGGCAGAGCCCTGTAGACTTTTTTGTAGTTTCCATCAAAGGGTGCTGCTGAGATGTCTTTTATTGCCTTGCTTTTCTTTTTATCTCAGAGGTGATATTCAGTGGCCGGGTTCCTGCCTCCTCGTGATGCTTTTCAGACATCTCGGCACTCGCCAAGTCCCATGCTCAAGCACCTTAGCTAAGGAAGAGTTAAGCAAACTTTGCAGTCAAACATGACAGGAGGTGTTGATTCACTGGTGCCTTAGAGCTTTTCTCAGTTCTGAGCTACCAAGGGCCCTGGTTAGAGTCAGTTCTAGCAGCATCCAGAGTACCGCTATCACTGACCACGGGAAGATCCCTAGTGTTTAAATTTGCTAATATTTTCTCAGCCAGCCAGTAGTGATTTGATTAAAAAAAAAAATTTAAAAAAAAATCTTATTTTTAGTCTTCATTTTGCTTGGTGAAATCACACAATGAGCAAGTGATTTGCGTTTTTCGCTCACTGCTAATTGTGTCCTGTTAAGCATTACGCTTTGGCTGCCCCACAGTACCGTGATCAATGGCTGCGACGTTCTGCCACGTGGGGTCACAGGGCAGAAGAACAGCTTTGGTACTGGAGCCTTTTTAAAAAAGGTATATGCTGAGTGCCCTCGGTCTTCTTCGTTTAAGACTTCTTTCCCCCCTCACCCTCCAAGATTATATTCACTGCTATTGCTCGTGTGCTTAAAGGAGGAAGTAAGTATAAACCTTCTGATCTTTGAAAGCGACTTTTGTGTTATATTTTAAACAGAAGTTGCTTTGTGGTTACTGTATTTTTGCAGGTGTTTGTGGATCAGTAATGCTACCCCAGTGTGAGGGGGCTGAAGTATTAGTGCAAATATAAGAAGCCAAATTCTTTCAGTAACAGATTAAATACAGATTAAATTATTACGAAATATTTGGGAAATGACAGGAGAAACTGTGCCTGTGCCCCAAGAGATTTTGGGACAGCGTTGCTATACAGATAAACAGTGGAAATTTGATCCTTTTGACAAAATTGTCTCAGGCCTCTCATGATTTCTTTTTGCCTACAGAACCCCCAACCCCTATCGCCCCTCCGGAGCTGCTGGCCGTCGGAGCCACCTACCTGTGGATCAAACCCAACGCCAACTCCATCATCGGAGATGGGCCCATCATATTGAAAGAGGTGGAGTATCGGACGACCACTGGGAACTGGGCAGAAACGCACATTGTAGACTCTCCTAATTATAAACTGTGGCATTTGGATCCTGATGTGGAGTATGAGATCAGAGTGCTGCTCACGCGCCCCGGGGAAGGAGGCACAGGCCCCCCTGGACCACCGCTCACAACCAGAACAAAATGTGCAGGTAGGGTTTCTGCTGCTTTGTCATACGGCAGAGACACTTCGGTTCTCTTACTGACAAATGCTCCTCACACATCCTCCTTGTAGGCGTGCTTCGTCGGTGATCTGAGTTGACATTATGATTTTTCATATATCCTGGAATATTCTGCTTTTTATTCCCTAGGCAAGTGTTTAAGAGACGGTTGTTTTTATGCACGTAGTGTAAGCAAACTTTCTGCTCCAGTGTATGGCTGCTTTCTGTTGAAAGGGGCAAGCAGATGAGAGCTTGCTGACCACTTCTCCAGTAGGCAGACTGTTCTTAAGACTTGACTATCATAAAATTTTCACCCTGTAAGTGCTTAACAGTATCTGTGTTGTTCTTGGGTAATGGTTGAGCATTGGTTATTAATGAACCGACAGTGCTATCGATTTATGAGTGCGGTGTGGTGAAGCAGTAAGTGTTTAGTTTTTGAAATACATTTTTGTGTTCAGTTTGATGGAACTCATTCTCCTCCTCACCTCTGATGGAGAAACCTGTTCAAACACTGTGCAGCGTCTTCCCTTTGTCTTTCATATTGGAACAGATCAATTTTGATCCAGGGACAGGAAAATTCTATCTTATTTCTAAGCCATATTGGCCTTTCCAGGAAAACCTGAAGGATCATGTTCCTCATGTTTCAGATATATTGGCTATTCATCCTGTTTTCATACATTAATCATTAGCCATTAAGGGAAATCAAGCTCTGTGCTTTGCAAGGGGATGAGCAAAGCAGTTTTTACCTAGCAGGTTTTTCCCACCGCACAGCTGTCTACTCAAGGTTTGCATTTTTGCAATTTTTACAAGGTCCTTACTGTGGCGTGAACAAAAAGGCTGCTCTCCTTTTTCTGCAACCTCCCTTCCCTCCCCACAAATTAGTGGTTTACAGCAAGTGGATTTAAATAGTGGAGAGCTTAAACAAAAGCATTCTGGTCCCAGTTGCACTTTCTGACCGAATAACAAGCCTAAAGTGTGGAGAGTGCATCAAGAACAGCCAAATGCCATCCTGGGGTGGGATTAAGCGGTGCAACGGTACCATTCCTCACCCCCTGCCACAGCCTGAGCATCCTCTTCCTCTACCAAGAGATGAAGCCTGGCAGGTTGAGTGCATTGTGGGGCAGGGGGGCGCACCCTTCCTTCCTTCCTGCATTTTACAGGTTATAAAGCAGTGAACATTTAGTGTCTCTTTGAGAAGAATTGTTTTAAAAAATATATCTGAGCACGAGGATCTGGCATGGAGGTGCTTGCTGTATTCAGCACTGGCCATTGGTAGAAAACAGATGTCTGGAGGCTTTTCTGCAGCTCTGTAGAAAACATGAAGTGACACGGGTGATGTCCTGGACTATTTGGGAAACTGGCACGTACTCTGCTACTTGTCTTGTGGCTGTCTCCTCCTTCACCAGTGTGGTCAAACTCTTTAACCCTCAGCAGAAAGAACTGCAGGCCTGGGCTGGGACTGTGCGTTTGCACATGGAAATATGACGTGCTGGCATTTAGTCTGTAGTTCATGCACTGTGGCTTTGCAGGCACGCTCTCTGCAGCAGCCAAATCATGGAATCGCAGGATTGTCAGAGTTGGAAGGGACCACTAGAGATCATCTAGTCCAACTCCCCGGCCAAAGCAGGGTTCCCCAGAGCACATCACTCAGAGCTGCATCCAGATGGGTGTTGAAGATGTCCAGAGAAGGGGACTTCGCACCCTCCCTGGGCAGCCTGTTCCAGGGCTCTGCCACCCTCATGGGAAAGAAGTTCTTCCTCAGATTTCAGTGGAACTTCCCATGTTCCAGCTTGTGCCCGTTGCCCCCCGTCCTGTCACTGGGAACCACTGAAAAGAGTCCAGCTCCATCCTCCTTCAGCCCACCCTTTAGATCCTTGTCAGCATTAATAAGGTCTCCCCTCAGCCTTCTCTTCTCCAGGCTAAAGAGCCGCAGCTCTCTCAGCCTTTCCTCATCAGGGAGATGCTCCAATCCCTCCATCATCTTGGTTGCCCTACACGGGACTCTCTCCAGCAGTTCCCTGTCTCTCTTGAACTGGGGAGCCCAGCACTGGACGCAGGATTCCAGTTGTGGCCTCCCCAGTGCAGAGCAGAGGGGGAGAATGACCTCCCTCTACCTCCTGGCCACACTCTTCCCTGTGCAGCCCAGGATCCCATTGTCCTCTTGGCCACAAGGGCACATTGCTGGCTCATGGATAGTTTGCTATCTATCAGGACCCAAACTTGCAAACTTTTCTGTGTTACCTGTAAAGAATGCCTGCTTTAGCTTAATTCAGGGGTGAAAAAAATGGATGTTGGCTTTGTGCTTAATGATGCCTTGTACTGAATCCCAAATTGCTGAGTTTCCTTGCTCAGCCATAGGTATCGACTGACACCATGAAGGATGACGTAGATAATTTGTTCAAATTGGCTAAGCTGTGCCACTCACTATTTTCCATCCTAATTTACTAATGAAAATCTAACTGGAGCAGGTCGTTTTGTTAATGTTAGTTGTCATACAGAGCTTGTTGAGATTGATGGTGATGGCATTTATGTTTTGTTTTAGGGCATTGGGTGGGAGAAAATTGTAATGATCTTGATCTAAGCACGGACTCGAAGGGAGGGAGAGGCTTATCCAATATCTAAAGATGTACACCTTCCACAAAATGCCAACTGAAATGATAGGCAAGAAAATGCAACTTACTATTCCAGTTTCCGGATGTTGTGGAACTCCTTCAAAATACTCTATTTCAAGGATAATTATACAAGACTTCCAAGGGAAAGATCTTGAAAATCATGCTGAATCAAGAAAACAGCACTTCTTCCTTGATTTTTTTGAGTACCTCACGAATGACATCAATGAAAACTGAGGGTTTTTTTAAATATTTGAGGGATGGGTGATGCTGCTTTTTTTCAAGTGACTTTTTTTGGTTCTTTTCTTTGTCATTGCTTTTTGTTAGCGAGAGGGAAGTAATCCAAACTCCTACACATTTGTATGCAACCAGTAGGTCACTGTAGTAATCCAGTTTTACTGGATTGTTTAGTCTTGGTACTGTGTTTATTAGGCTTACTAATAAAGATAACAAAATTGACTGTGGAAGTAATAGTAAGGAGTATCACCTATACTGGAGAAGTAGTGTTTACTTATTTAAATTGCAAGTAATCGGTGGAGCCATAATTGTCTTTTCACATCGATGTTGTGTAATCGTGTTCTGAGAGGTTGGGGAACTACGGGCATAGCCTTCAATTTAGGCACACTTTGCAAAGAGATTCTTACATTTTATTTTCATTTCTAAATTAGAACAGGATTTAGGAAGGGCTGTGCTTTTCTTTCTACTTCAAATCAAGTGGCAGAAGTTCACCCACAAAATGGCAGTTGCCTGGTGTGAGTTTCTTGACTGTGGGCCGTGTGTCAGAGCAAAACCACGACCAGAATGGCTCAGCCTGAGCTTGGAAAGTCATTTCACCACGACGTGACTCTTCTCCAGATCATTAATGATTTTCAGATTTCTGATCAAAATGAATGGAGTAGTTCCACATGGACTTTAAAAAAGTTTTTCATTATATAAAACTCATAAAAACTAATTATGAAAGGCCTTGCTCTAAATGAGCACAAAGAAGTTTTATTAAACTGGATAATATCTTATCTAAATTTCTATAAACAGTATGCGCCCAGGCAACCTTATCCCACCGGTGATGCTTTTGGTTTTCTACAGGACAGCAGTACAGGACTTCGTTTATATTTGATCTTTAGAAATGATACTGAAAATTAAGTTCCAGCTTGCCCCCTTCCAGAAAGAGCCAACTGCCAGAAAATGTGTCAAACCCTGCCTTTGTAAATCTTTTTTTTGTTGTTGTTGCTGTTTAAATTTTATGAGGTTTTTTTGTTTGTTGTTTTGTGGTGTTTTTTTTTTTTTCCATAGACTGTGATAGGTCATGACTTGGGGCAGGAGAAGATTAAATGACCTCGAGGCATAAAGCAGTAAACTGTCAGTCAGAGGGAAGAGTTGCTCAGCAGGGAATTGGGAAAGGAGAAATATTGCACGAGGTTAAGAGCAGACACAGGGTTGAGGGGTGGTTAAAGAAAAGGAAGATATAACATATTCGTTTTTACCCCCAAAATAATAGGTTGGGGGCATTACCAGGGGTAAGAGTAGTATGTTTGAACATAATCCCAGTAATGCCTAATAGTTCAGGGCTGGTCTTTTGAGTGTGGATTTTTTTACCCCTCCTCAGTGGTTAAACAGAGCTCTTCAAAATCCTTGTTCCATGGCCTTCTTTCAAACGAGTGCGCTTTGGAAGGCTGTGATTTGGGAAGCTTGGGGCATGTTTTCTTCTCTCTGCCTATTTGCTATTCCCCTAGATTTTTTTCTTTCTCCAGTTGTCACAAAAAGGGAAAAGAGGGGAAAAGTCCTTATTTCCTCTGGTGGATGGGAAAGAGACCTCGCAAATGAGGTCATCATTGAGGGGTGAATCTCATCTGAAAAATGTTTGCCTTCTAGTGGGACAAAGTGGTGTGAAAAGCAAGGCCAAAGAATAACTTTAAAATGAATATTAATAAAAGGACAGAGATAAAACTTTAAAAAAATAAAATGTATTTAGACCTTGTTAAAGTAGCATCTGGAAAAACTATCTTGAACATCAGCTTCTCTGCCTTTTTGAATGGTGACAAGAGGTGACTCATGGGGAGGGTTTTGTGACCCTGAACCTTGGAAACAGGAAACCTTCCAGTCTGAGAACTGGTGCTCAGTAAGAAACGGGAGGGGAGAAAGTCCTGAGAAACCCTGTAAACCCTTCCCCACCTCCCAAAACATGTGAGCAATGATTTTTCTTCGAAAAGCTTATGATAAGAGGCTGTTTGTTCTCATATTAAACAATCCATGTGGCTCCCACGCAACCAGTCTCTTGAGCTGCTGGAGACTGGGCCGTTCGGCAGCAGGATGGGATCCAGCTCCTGGAGAAAGGAGTGATTCTCAAGATCAATACTCAATTTTGTTCTTGGCCTAGGGAAATAAAAGTTAGCCTTGAACAATGGAGCTGAATTCCATACTCCTTTTAAAAATAGTCAGGATATAGTAGCTGATATAAATGCAAATAAACTGTACGTTCAGAGGTTGATACGGTATTGCAAAGTACTTGGAAAATCTTTTCCTTTAGTTATTATTAAGAGGTACTTTGTTGCCATGAAATCCTGAGGAGTTTAGAAGAAGTAAGCAGCTTTTGCCTTTTTTTTTTTTTGTCATTTTAAGACTACATTTTCATATTTTATAGAAATTTTTTTGTCTGTTGCTCTGTTACAAATGTTAGGAAAAGGATGTAGTTGTCTACTGGTTGGAAATGCACAAACTGAACAACCAGGAGGTTACTTTGTTGTGCACTGAATTAGTATAAGTTTTTACAACAGATTCAAAAATATTTTTCTGATTTGATTTTAAGATGATAGCTTCCTGTTGAATAGGAAATATTCACATGTTGGTGTTGAAAAATGAGATTTGGAGTTGCTATACTGCTGCCTTCATTATTTTTTTTTCCAGCTTAAAAAAGAAAACCTGATAAAAAAAATTGATATATGAGTCAGAGCACTACACAAATGGAATATCACGTGAATTGAGAGTGAGCTCTGTACGACTGACGTGTAGGTATTATTAGAGTCACTGTTTCACAGACTGATTTAACTTGGAGTTACTCTAAGCCTTGTCCCGAAATATACATTAATTTCCCTATTAATATTAGTTAAATTTTAACTCTTAGTTCCACTGTTTTCTATACCTTTACATGTAGACAGCCGGGAAAATAGATGCTTTTTTAGCAGGATTGCCTACTTTTGGAAAAGACTTAGAATCATAGAATGGTTTGGGTTGGACGGGACCTTAAAGACCATCCAGTCCCACCCCCTGCCCTGGGCAGGGACACCTCCCACCACACCAGGTTGCTCCAAGCCCCCTCCAACCTGGCCTTGAACCCCTCCAGGGATGGGGCAGCCACAGCTTCTCTGGGAAACCTGGGCCAGGGTCTCGCCACCCTCACAGCAAGGAATTCCTTCCTCAGATCTCATCTCAATCTCCCCTCTTTCAGTGTCAAACCCTTCCCCCTTGTCCTATGGCTCCCCTCCGTGACCAAGAGTTCCTCCCCATCTCTCCTGGAGCCCCTTTAGGGCCTGGAAGGGGCTCTAAGGTCTCTCTGGAGCCTTTTCTTCTCCAGGCTGACGACCCCCAACCCTCTCAGCCTGACTTTCTGTGGAATATCAGCAGTGAGGGAAAACCTTCCCTGGGTTCCTTGTTTTCTGTATGGGTAAATGCTGTAACTTCCTTTTCTCAGCTCTGGTAAGACAAGCTTCCACAGCACGTGTTCTGCTTGGGTTCTCTTTTGCTCTCTGGCTAAACTCCCTGAGTCGAAGGCTTGTGTAGCACGATGAAATGCAGTGAGTGCTTCTCTTGCTGGTACCTGTTCCCAGGAGCCGGGGAGAGCTGTGGGTGAGCTGTTGAGAATGGAAGAATCTTCTCTCAGAGCTTGGCTACGTGGAACCCACAAAGCCTGTGGGACTCGTACCTGTTTTAGTGACTTAGTCGTCTTAGCTTGATGATTGAAACTCTGTTTTCATGCCACCTCGATAGCCTTTGGCATGTCAACTAGAGAGTGAAGAGTACAGTTACAGAAATGTGATATTCCTTCTTTTTGATCCCCGGTTTGTGTTTGGAAACAGCCTGGCAGCGTTGTTGAAATACAGGGGCTTCATCTGTCTCGCATCCTGACAGTTTCAGCCCCTTTGCATGTGTAAGATGTTGATTTTCCCTGCTCAATTAATTAAGTAGATAACGAACGTGTCTTGATTTTTTCCTTTTGTTTTTTTTCCCCCTCTTTTTAATTTTTTGCAGAGTAGAAAAACAGAATCTACCCTTTAAATAACAGCGGAAAGAAAAGAAGTATTTCTGGATCACGCACGTTTTGTGGCTGTGAGCCTGTAGCGTGGTACGCTGTTCTTGTCTCTCCGCGTCAGGTTTCCACTTGTGTTTAGCCCATAATGTGTAACCTTTAGCCCTCCTGGACAATACAGACAATGCTTCCATTGAAACTACAGCGCTTTTTTGGAAGCAAAGTGTATTTCTGTTTTTTCCTCAAGGTGCAGAGGTGCCATTGGTTGCCTGTATAGGGGTGTTCCAGGCAAAGATAGCTCTTTGAGGAACTATCGCTATCAAGTTATGGATGTATTGGCTGTAGAAATGTGGTCAAAATGGGAAGATACCTTTCAAAGAACAGAGGATAGATTAGATCTGTGAACTAGTTACTGGAAAAGAATTTAAAAAAGAAGCAGCTGTGTTGTCTGGAATATAACAACAGATGACCTATATGGAACAGAAGGAATTTGGGAGGAGAAAGGGAGGTAATGAAATGGTGAAAAGGGGAAGCAGGGTGTTTTGTTGCACTTTAGGTGACAGACTGAATCCAGGACTCCTGAAAAGCCCGATTGTTGGGGCTGAGGATACTTGGTTTGGTGTGAGGCCATGGTCCATCCAGCGTTGAGGCACGGAATTCAGTGTGTTGAGAAGCATGGATGTGCAGAGGAGAGGCTGGGATTTACAGCTGGGGCACATCAGTATGCCAGAAATCTGATATTTGTTTCTAGCAGTGACCAGTGCTTGAAAATTCCAGAGTCTAGCAAAGCATCTTCCCCATTGCCTTTAACCATGGTACATATGGTGAGGAATTTTCTTTATCCTGATCCCTGCAGATCGGCTTTTTGTCCTAAGGCATGTGGATTGATTGCCCTTATCTTAGTCTGCATAAATACAGTTATGAATATAAAGGCAGTCATAATAGTGCTTTGGTCTGGATTTTTTCCAGAGGGATTTTGCTCGTGATGGATTTAAATTCTAGGGATTTATTTTTTTTATCTGCAAAGGCAGTTTGTTATCCAGAAATGTTTATTTTTATTTTTATTTATTAGGATGAAGTCCTAGTTATTCATTTCCACATCACACTGATCTGCTTGGTGGTGTTGCTGTTTAATTTAATGGCTTTCTATAATGTGGTTTGAAAATAGCATTATTTTCTGAGTGGGCAGGCTGGGCAGTAAGGTGACAACTTTCATAAAGGCATTAGGCTTTCATGCCATGAGGAATAGTTCTCGTGAGTGATGGGACCTCATGACTTTCTTCCAAAAGAAATGAACCCGCCTAGCAGTTATTTTCCCATCAGCTGAATTGAGGACACTGGGGTTGGTTGTTTTTTTTTTTATATTTCTTGGCTCATGATTTCTGTCCAGGTTTCACCCTAAATAGCCTGAGTGTTCCTGATCCGAAGAGGCAGAAAAGGAGATATGAAAACAAAGCAAACATCAAAACAGCAGCAACAAAAAACCCATTGTGTTGTGTTGAGCTGAAGGAAATCCCTGAGCGCTGGTTGACTTGGTGACACTGTAGATTTGAGGCACTAAGACACCTGGGGGGTGTCCAGTGCCTTTCTAAGTGAAAGTGGGGTTGAATGAAATTCTAAGTGACTACAAACCAGTTTGACTTTTCTCTTGTTGCAGTTTTTCCAGGCTGTATTTCCACTGGAAGTACTCTGGGCAGACGTGAAGGCTCTGTAGAAGCAGGTCCGTAGAACAGAAGAGTCAGGTCCATGTTAATGGTTTCAGATCTTCTAGACTGGAGCCTGGACACAGCTGGTGTGCAGGGAACCTCAACCAAAATGATGCCAACTTCTGCATTACCAACCCACCCCAGGTTAATCAGGGAACCGAGTTCTCATCTTTGTGAACAGTGTGATGTTATTTGAATTTTCTTGTACGCAGTTAGATAATTGTGTGATTCCTCTTTTTCAGCTCATTTAAGGAAACTGTGGAGGGAGCGAAGCAAAATAAGTAGTACTTGATGTGTTAATATCTTCTTTCCTCTTTGCTTATGCAGCTTCATTTCAGCATCCTCAATTTAAGGGTGTCTCCAGTGTAGTCCTAAAAACGTGACTTCACAGGACTGTACCCTTAGCTTTTGCAAAACTGCCACTGCCTTTTACACCCGCTGAAAATCTGACCCACAATGTGCAAAAATAGGCCAGGCATTTTTTCTTGATTGTCACTCAGTCCCCTGCTAAAAGCAATTTATTTAAATTGCATGGTGTCTTTTAGTCTTCAGTTAAGTGGCATCTTTCATAAAATTTCATCCCTTATTACCATATTATTACTGCTTCTGTTAGTTTTTTGAGGGTGCGATGAGATGATCGTTTCCAGATGTCGCTTTATACGAGCGTGAAAAGCCCGGTTAGTGGGAGGAAACTGGGAAGGATAATGCCGTGTGTGTATTCTTGCAGTGCATGTGTCGGGCATTCAACTTCCACTGAGGAGCGACCGAAGGGAGGTGCCTGTTTTCCTTCTGGGTGTAAATCAGACCGTAACTCATCCTGGGAGTGAAGTGGCAGCCCCCGGCCTCCTAAAGCGTTTATTAAGCTCTCTGGATTTGCATAGTCATGAGCCCATTTGTCCCGGGACAAACGCTGCTTCCTGCTTATGTTTCTCTTTTTGCTTTTCCAAAGACAGCTGAAACATAAATGCCTTTCGTTTTTAAATGTATTTTTAATGTACACAAGTCTGCATTAAAAGGCACTCAAATAATAAGAGGCGTTTAGGGTTTATACACTGAAAGTGCCCAATTTTGAGCATTTCAAAGAATAAAATGCACGTTAATTGGCTTTCTTGGAAGCTCTAACAAAAGCAAGGCAGGGGCCAAATGGAAGAGCGCGCTACGTTTTTAACCTCATGTTAATGCTTTTAACCCTGAGATATTTGTAAGATGTTTAGGAACAGTTTTGTTCCTTGCATGTTTAGTTGTTTTACATTTTGTCATAAATATTTTACCCTGTTATTTTTCCCCAGTGAATTCTGAAATACTGAGATGAACATGACTTCTTGCTTAACGCTTGCCAATTTACCCAGATGAGCAGGGGTGTTGCACAGCTTGGGGGAAAAAAGTACACATGTGGATGTCTTAAATACTGTTGCAGAACCAGCAGATGGAGTATGAGAGCACAAAACCTGGTTTGTAATGGTGTTTATGCCTGTCTGCACAACTACCTTGCATTTTCGTACTGGTTGAGCTGGAAAATTGAATTTCTTTTATTTTTTAACCACCTGTTCTGTTCGCTTCTGGCCCAGTATGTTACAAAATGGACATGACAAAACCAGGAGTGAAGCAGAGACTTTATTAGCTCACTCGCCCTTGGGAACCCCCCTTTGTGTCTCAGTTCCCGTTACACAGGGGAGCAGCAAAGACCCTCCAATCTCCCCAGGCTTTGGATTGTGACCCAGAAGATTGCTGTGGCCGTGGGACTGGGTAGGGGTTATAAACTTAGTCACCATTTAAATTATTTGTTATTCAGCTGAGTGCAAGGAGGGAAAAAAAACCCAAGGAAATGCTTCCAACTCCTAACTCCTAACTCCTTTCAACTTACTTTTGCTTTTTAGTTTTATAAGCTAAAAAGCTTGAAAGCTTTTTATTTTCTTTTTCTTTTCTTTTTTTTTTTTTTTAAGCTGGGCTTTTAAAAAAATATGAAGCAGTGGAATATTTTATGACTTTAGAAATAGTACTCAAATAGACCGTAGCTGTGACCATATCGAAGTGCTCAAATGTTGCTGGAGAGGCACACGGGCCTGAGCACCACGATCAGACTGACAGTTGTTATTACAATGTATTTCACTCAAGATCCGCAAATACTCATTTTAGCTGCCAATAATCCTTTAAATCATTGGAAGGGGGTTTAAAGCGAGACCACAACTCACAGGATAACAAAATCTGAAAGCCTTAACGTCCCGGTTTCCTCCCTGTGGCACTTTGGAAGGTTTTCTAGCATTTATGCGGGAGAGAAAAAGAAGTAGGAGGGAATTGGTTCTTGCAAAGAGATCCAAACCTCCAGAAGTTGATTTGCCAATTAATGAAGTTTGACAAAAATCTTTGGTGAGCTTGAAAGATTAGATTATGTATCAAGGAAGCCCGCCGCTTTGAAGATAAAGCCTGCAAGTGATAAATTTATTTTAGTGATGTTTTTAATAGGAAGATAAACTGTTGGCATAAAGTTGTCTATTTTTAACAGAGGAGGGAGTGAGGCAGAGGAGTGGGATGTCACATTTAAGAGAAGAAATACTGCACCAAAATACTGCTATCTTGTGTATGAACTACTGTATCTAGATGGATAAAACCAGTTCTTCCCAGTTGGTTTTATTCTCCTCAGATGGATTATTTGTTAACTTAGTATAGCGGTAAATCTTTCCACCTGCTGTTCTACAGGTCACTTTGATAAAATGTTTATTTTTACATTCATAACACATTCCTCTGCAAAAAAGTCCACATGATTGTTTTTTCTTGGGCAGAAAGAACCCCATTGTCACTAAAGAAACTGTGCCTGAGAGCAAGCCTATAACTGTGGTGGGTTTTTCTTTCATAGACAATTAACGCTGTGGTTTGCCAACTTGGACAAAGCGGACGCCCTTGCTGCGTTGCAGAGCCCAGATGGCTCTGTGGTGTTGTCCCAGACCTGCAAGAGATTAAAATACTGGTGGAAAGTGTTGCAGATTCCATTCCATAATGTATAGAAATCACTATGTTGCATCCTTTAATATCCCTCGTGGTGATGGGAAGAGGCTTGGGGTGATAAGTTTCTTGTAAACACAGATTCCCATCCCTCGGCACATACATTAAGGTCTTTTCCTTCTAAATCCCTTGACGGTGCACCCGCACTGGTTTCAGTTTGCGATGTGAAAACTCGGCTTGATTCTGTTCCCTGTCCTGCTCTCCTAAAGAAATCGGGAACCCCAGAGTTGTAAAGTGAGCTTTGCAATACCTCACATAACAGCCGCGGAGCAGAAATGAGTTTTGTGCTTATTCCTGCCGTTCCTGAAGCTGTTTTCATTAGTTGTTGGTTCCGGTTAGTGTTGTGCATGCGAACTCCGGATACACACCTTCTGCCAACCTTCTACTGTCTAGGAAAGGCTTGGCCAATTTAGAGCTTTCCCCTCATCCGGCTGGCACAGCAGAGCAAATATTTACTTATTTTCACGCAGAAATAAATACCTCAGTGTAAAAGAGTTGGACTTGAACTCTACGCAAACAGGTGCTTCGTGTAATATCGGTACGTTATGCTGCAGCCCATCGGGAATTTATATTGAATTTTCAAGGCTCCCAGGCTGCTGGCAGCGCGGTTGGATGGAGGCTCACGGGTTCATGTCAGGGCTCCCAGGTGATCAGCCCCAGTTCGTTAGTGGGGGGGATAGTTTGTCCTCATTTGTCTCTGCCTGTGTCTCAATGTAAAAGATGCTCTTGCTTGTACCAAGAAGTAATCTCCAAACCTGATCGTGGTGGCCTGAGCTAAAAGTAATATTATCTTGTTAAAGTACTCTTTAGGCTGTAGAGATGTACCTGTGTGCTGAAGGCATAATCGTTATCAGCTTGTTATTCCTGCCTTTTCTCTGCCACAGGGGTGTCCCTTGGCAGTAAATCACTGAGATGTTTTATAAGTAAGTGCTGTTTATGGATAGAGGGGAAGGCAGAGCATTGCCCGTGACGCGGCTGCGTTAAGCAAAGGTAACATTATTAAAAGTACAATGTAAGAACCTAAAAAGAAGGGAGTTGTGGCATATTTTTACTCTACAGCAAAATACTATAAAAATTCTTTTCAAACAATATGCTATGTGCTGGGGTGTATGTTTTCTGTTCCAAAGGGCTTCAGTGCTGTTGAGTTTCTTTGTTCAGGAGATTTATATTTTTCCTAGTTAGAGCAATTTGTGTTAAAATATTTGCACTTCGTCACCTTAACTTTGTGCATTTCTTGTAACAACAATAATTGAAAATGAAGGCTCATATGTTAGTTCTTAAAGTGTGGTATTCCGGTAGCAATCAGATCCTTTGACCACCTCCTCTCATTTCCAACTCACAGCTCTGAAACCTTTGTCTTATTTATTCAGCTTGTTGGGGTGGAGTGTCTGCCATGGAGAATCTGTCGGGCACTTGGCACAGTCGAGCCTTTTTTGGTTTTACGAGGGGGAACAATCTTCTGTTTTTCATGCCAAATGTCTAAAGGTTCATCATCCGCAGCCTTATTCTAGCATTTGTCCCGTGTAGAAGCTGATTCTAGAACGTTAACACCAGCAACAAGATGCCACGCTTTTCCAAAAGCTAAGGGGAAGGAGGAGTTGTAGAAACTCAGAACTTACCTGACTCTCAATTTTAGGCAGCGCAGATGACAGTAACATGAATTAAGAGTAAAATCTGCGTATGTTCTGTGAAATGTACTGTCTGTCTAGCAAAAATAACTGAAGGCTGTTTGACCTGCTGTCAGCGTGGCCACCCTGGGCATTTGCATATATGCAAAAGATTGAATTTTCTGCTCAAAAGTCCTTTGCCACGAGGGTCAGCACTCAGTGGGGTCAGTGGGAATAGGGATGGGTTTTCATTTAAATATCTTCCAGAGTACTTAGGCTGCAGAAACAGCAATACTTTAAAGAATGGGGAGTGAGTTTTGCTTTTTTCAAAGGCACTTCCCTCGTTCCTAGTATGAAAAAGGACCTTGCGAATAATTCAGCGTTTCTTTGTCTGTGATTGCTGCGGTGTGTCCATGATTGCCTAATTTCAGATCCGGCAGTGTTAGTCTCTACAGAAGCACTTATGAAATCACAGTTTAAATTAGTGAAATAGAAGGGATTATGAGGTGCCTTGCTATTCATATTTCAGAAATAGTATAATTTTTTTCTTGTATGAGTGTTGGGAAGAATAATGTCAGAACAATGTGATGCTCTACAACCCCTTGGGGAGGAGGCACCTGAGGTTTCTGCGGGTGCATCTGAGATGGAGAATTGCATATTAGTTTTTCAAGCCAAAGAAACAGCCCTGCTCTTCCCCTGCTCCGGGGAAGCAGGGTCTGGCAGCCTCGGGGCAAGTGTTTTGTGTTAATACTGCACAGAAATAGGATTGTGGCCCAGCTGCCCCAAGACCTGGTGCTGATTGTCCCCCTGCCCTCGGCAGTCAGGTATTTGGGGTGCGTGAGTTCTGAGAGTGCTCAGCTGGGGGACTCTGGGTTTACAGCTTTCATGTTGGGAATGGCCCATCGTTCAAAATGCACAGGACAGGTTTTTATAAATGAAATCACATCTGATTGCTGCTGTAAAGAGCACAAAGATTTAGACATCCATATGCTTTTTTTTTTTTTTNTTTTTTTTTTTTTTGCTCCCCAGTCGCTGCGTGATTCTTGGGCAGGATTTGTATGAGGCTGTTCCAGCCAACTCAACTCTCCCCTTCGAACGATGTTTTCTCTCGCTGTCTCCAAGTTCTGAAATCAGGGTCCAATTTTCCTCCTACATGACTAAAATCTATACCCTTCAGTCCCTGTAAAACAGCTTTTCCTCACCGGGAGATGTATTTCTCTCTCGCTGTAGCAGCTGCTCTCTGCTAACCTTCTGCTTGGCACAGTCAGGTTTATCCCTTTGACCACGTCCAGTTGGATTGCCCGGACCTTTTCAGTTGTCAGCAAATCTTTGCAGTTACTCTTTTAACCCAGACGTGCCGACCTAGACATACCTACATTTGTCTGCTGACCACGTATTTCCTATTGCGGGTAAATAACTCTAAAACCGGGTTATCCTCTAGAGATTAGGGGGAGAAAAAAAGCAGGATGAGATTAAATTGCTGCTTGAGTTACAGACTTCATAAACATCATGCAGACATCTCCTGTATTCACTACAGGAGGACAAAACCTGCCACACTCTGCATGAGATTTGCACAGGAATCATGAAATGGCATTGCCTCTGATCATGTACTTGAATGTGTTGACAGATAGGGAAGCTTTTAAACTCAAATACCTTTAAGACTTTATGAAATAAATCCTACCTCAGGTTGTCCCCTGGGTTAAGGACCGGGGGACTGCTGGTATATCACCTTCAGCATTTTCTTTACATTTGTCTTCCTTAAAGGAGTCAGGCTGAAATAGGAAGCTGTAGCCTGCAGCTCTCCATCTGTTCCCTCCTGAGAGCACGAGGACGGCGGGAGATGCTCTGGGCACCCTTCACACCACGGCAGGCTGCCTTGTTGTGGATTCAGAGCACAGAAATAACAATAACGTGGTCATATTCCAGGCAACAAAGCTGAGCGATTCCCAGATTGTGTTGACAGGTCTATCCTTAAAAATCCTTTCTGCTTTGCTTTTGTGCTATTTATGAGTGTTACAGCACTCTTGGACCAAAAAGCTCAAAAATCCTGAGTCAGAAACCAGCTATCTCTCCCCGCTCCCTGCAGAGTAGACCTTCACTACATTTGGTCTGGTTTTTGTTTGGTTTTAAATCTTCCTTTTGCTTACTCTTTCATGAGGATGTGACAGTCATAAATCGTTCATTCTGCAAAACTGCAGGTATTGACTCCTTGCTTCCCAGCTGCCATCTGTCGTCCTCCTCTGCCGCATCGCTCCACCTGGGGATGGAAAACCTCTCCAGAGTGGCAAACCCCACAGTTTTCCCTGTGATGACCAAGGAGAGGAAAATGGGAGTTCGTTTTAGATGCGTGGTGGGTGCATGTTTAGTTCTGTGAATAAGGAGAGTAAAGTTGAGGGCAAGTTGTTGTTATAACAACTTTTTTTGATCTGCTCACTGAATCACAGATGATATGGGGTTGGAAGGGACCTCTGGAGATCATCCAGTCCAACCCCCTGCCAGAGCAGGTCCACCCAGAGCAGGTTGCATAGGAATGTGTCCAGGGAGGTTTGAATGTCTCCAGAGAAGGAGACTCCCCCACCTCCCTGGGCAGCCTCTTCCAGGGCTCTGCCACCCTCACAGGAAAGAAGTTCCTCCTCATGTTTAGATGGAACTTCCTGTGTTACAATTTGTCCCTGTTCCCTCTTGTCCTGTCCCTGGGCACCACTGAAAAAGACTGGCCCCATCCTCCTGACACCCACCCTTTAAGTGTTCATGAGTTGATGAGATCCCCCCTCAGTCTCCTCTTCTCCAGACTGAAAAGACCCAAGTCCCTCAGCCTTTCCTGGTCCCCCTTTGCCTTCATGTTGAGCCCCAAGAGAGTCACCAGATGGTGGGATGCAGAGCCGGAGCTTTGCTGAGAACCTGGCCGCAGTGCAGTTCTCCAGCCTCAAAAGGCTGCTGAGGAAGCAGATTCCCTCACTAACTACATTTACTCTTTTTGCTGTACTGGAGGGGAGACAGCAGAAGATCTGGTGTCTGTTCCAGACGTCCCCACAGCAGCTCTGTGGCCCCTACTGCTCACAATTAGCTCGGACAACTCCTTTGGGTTTTCTGAGCTTCTTAAAAACGTACCTGCCAAATTATATAGCTCACAACAGTTCTGGCTTTGCTTACACTGAAATACTGTCCTCGACTGTGTGGGGACATACAGGTGTCAGGATGTACCGTACTAGAGGGACATTTTAAGGGGAGGTTTGACATGAGGTTTCAGAACAGCACAGCTTCTTGGCAGCCTTCACGTTGCATTGTACCAGTTTGTGTGTGTGTAGTGGTTTGGGGGTGTGCGGGTTTTCTTGTTGTTGTTTGGGATTTTTTTTAATACGAAGCTATTACGGAGTTACTAATACGCGGTGTTTGGTTCAGAGGGGAGGCAGAGTGGATGTCTGGAACGCTGCAGAGCTCGCTGTGGGTACAGCAGTGCTGGGTTGAGAGCTGTTCAACTTTTACATTATTATCTCTTGCTTCTGTTTCCTATATTTTCTTTAAATTTTATTAGCTCGCTCTCTTCTAGTGAAAAAGAAGTATTTGAATTTCAGAGCTGAGCTGGTGCTTCATCCTCCTGGGAATAAGAGTTCGGCTTCTCCTCCCTCCAAGCGCAGCCTCATCTCCCTGTTTCCTTTAAGCGCTGGGCCAGTGTTCGGCTCTGGGGAGCCTCTTTGCTGGGACTGGTGTTAGTGGGTACTGGGTCCCACTGCCTCCGGACTCCAGGTGCTGTCCTGGCAGGATGAGGCATCACCGAATAGGTTTTTTTGGTGTTTTTTTTTCATCCTGCACACTGTGTTGTTTCTGTAAGACCTTTGGGTTATAATTAATCTTCTTAGAAACTTGCATGGCATGGTATAGAAGGCATTTTCAAATAATAATTAAACCATTCTAACGTTCCTTAGATACCGTTTCATAACTGGGGGCAAATTGCCTGAAGACCTAAACTTAAGAAGTTGTGTGATTGTAGCAAGGGGGAAATAACCTCTGAGTAAAACGTATGGCAATTAAATATCTAAGCAATGTCACTTGCTTAGAAGCAGCTTTGGGGAAGATCTCATTATTTGATACCATATAATGTTGTTCTGTTCTTTACAATAACGTACGTTGGGGACATCTTGTTTCTGCAGTGTATTGTGCAGAGAAAGTGATGCTGGTGTGTGCGCGGTGGAATCTGCCACCCTGTGTGTTTGTGCTGTGGGAACCCCATCTGTTACCTGTTACAATCCTCACAAACGCACGCAGAGGCATGAAATGTGGTAAGATCATTGTTATGTCATTGCGCTAAAGTTTGGTGACGTGGTGGATGGACTTTGCCACTTTTCCATCCTGCCCGTGCACACACACACACACACGCACACACACACCACTGCCTTTGTGAGAGGGTCCAACCCCCAGATATTGCAACTCAGTTCAGTGCCGTTTCTCCTCCCTGATTCTTCATATAATCACTGTTAATTTATTTAGACGCTGTACAAATAGTTATTTTTTTATTTATGCGTAGAGACCGCTGTCTAGAACTGAAAAAGAAATCTGAAGATTGTTACTGTTTTCAGTGTGGCTGAGGCTGAAGTACCAGATGAAAGAGGAGGAATCCACTAATTATTGCCTAATTCTAAGCGTTGGTGTTCAAGTATAAAGTGCTAGTAAAGTAATTAAAATGGAGAAGCAGTGAAACTTTCCCATTGCTGAAATGTTAGGATTAACGTATAACGGGGAAAATATAGAAACTTTGTGTGAAGCGTTCGATGTTAATCAGTGCTGAGGAGCTAGTTCTTTATAATAACATCTGCGAGTATCTATCAGTAACGTGCAAGTGTTGATTGTATGTTACAATACTTCATTTTAATTAGACTCCATAGGAGATAGTTAAAGGGTTGATGGGGAAGGATATTTTAGCAGTAAATATTATGGCACATTTGGAAACGGAGAGGGTAAGAACACGTTGGCTTCAGCGTTTGATGTAACTGATGCTCTGCACTCTGGGACACACTTGTCACTGCTTTTGAGTGTAGAAACCCGGTGATATATCGCATTTCAGTTTGGTAAATCTTCCTTAGGGGACTAGTTTGTCAGTGAAACACCCTGGCGAGGCAGATGCAGGAAGCCTTGCCGGTGTTAATCAGCCAGCGCTGGGTCCCGCCGGCAGATGAGAGGGGATGTGGGGCCCTGGTTGGAGACCAGCTGATGCCACGTCAGATGCTGGACCCAGAATAGAAGAGGTGAGGGGGAACCGGGGCTGGTTGGGGCTCGGCACCCGTCTCAACTTGCTGTGACAGAGGAGGTTCCTTCACAGGGCTCGGTGACACGAGGAACAGCTCGGCAGGCAGGAGGGGCAGGTCTCTCTGTAAGAGGAGAGATAAGGGCATGCACTCCAATAACTGTCCCACTCCTTTAGTCCCAGGATCTGGCATTGGTGCTTTGATTGCTGTTTTGTATTGATTGATTTCCTTTCACAGTGAGTCTCTAGACTTTTGCGTTGGGCTTTGTTGAAATCCGAGTCCTTTCCCTTGCTTTTTGGATGGAACTCGTTGCAGGGTCAGCAGGCTGTGACCTTTATTCACTCTCAAAACAGACTAAAGCCTAATCAGAAAACCGAGCAGCTTCCTATCCCTGCACGTGGCAGGGAAAATAGTTTCAATGCAATGAAGTAACCTAACTTAGATTCTAAAAATAAAGAAATAAATAAAATCAGTGGCAAATGCGGATTTAAATCTGACTCCTGGCCCAAGCAGTAACTATCACATTAAAAATGCGGTGCAGGTTCACATCTGGATTCCTAGTTACTGGTTCTGCCAGCTCAAGATGAGACAAAATGAGGTTTCGTCTTGTATAGTAGGTGGCGGTTTGAAGCATTAACTGCTGTGGAAGAAGATTTGAAAGGCAATTTCCCTTCTCAATTTTCTCTTCAGTCATTAAAATTCATCTTCAGTTCTTGAAACATCCAAATTTCTGTTCTGCTTAGGTATCTGGATTTGAGATCTTACGATTGTTCACTGCACTGAATATCCCTTAAATTTATGGCAAACTGTTTGACACCGTTTTACTAATAGTCTGTGATTCTACAGATTTATCTTTAGAAGTTTTAATTTTTTCCCCTGCCAAATCGACGCTAATCTCACTATGAACTGAGTTTAAAACTGCTTAAACCAGAAGCTACTTCTTTGCTTTTTACTTATTAGAGTTTTGCACTGGTAAGGCCCTTTCTTGTTGCTTATCTGTCTTCAGACTGGACTTACCCTGACTACTTAGTCCTTTGGTTTAATACATTGTTCTGTGCCACTAATCACTGTCATCGGTACAGTGAATGGAGCGAGGAGCTGGAGTGGGGTGTTTACTCGTCTGTGCCTTAAAAGCACCTGTTTGGGAAATGAGGGGAGTCAAAGTTTGTCTTAGAAGTGCAGAAGAATATAAAAATAACTTAATGACTCTGCCACCTTTTTTGAATTTAAAATAGCTCTCTTTTTAATTCATAAAAGCTCGTGGCAGGAGTTGTCAGGCTTTGGGTGTCGGGAGGGTGATGAGTCTGTGTGGGAGTGTGGGGGCTATAAGAATGCACAGGACTTTCTGTGCCTCATTTCTTTAGGAAGCTTGTGGAAGGGAAATAACCTTTTGTCATACTCGTGTCACGTGTTATTTTGGTTTCAGATTGGTGAGAGAAGAGAGAAATCTGGTTGCCGAGAGCAGCCTGTATCCTCTCGCCTGTTGTTTTTGTCCCTCCAATCTTCAGCTTCCACTGTACAGAAGAGGCAAAGCTCTTAGTTAATCCAAGCAAAAGCATCGGAGTGGGGGGGATGACGACGACTTTTCTTCATGCCTCTGATGTTAACTGCCCCCTCATACCACTGACTTCTCTTAATGCTGGCTCCCTGCCACACTTGGTTTTACTAGTTATATTTAGCTCTGTCACCAATTTACGTGTGGGCACTCCGTGATGTGTTCATTCACCTGGGACATGGGAGCTGCGCGTGGCTTTTATGGCTATACAATAACCCTAATACACGATAATTTCAAAAACGTAAGGTTAATCACAACACTCCTTTCGAGATGCTACGCTAATGCGTTAGGGGGAGGTGAAACATGGCTATAGACAGTTCGTATTTATATCCCAGCCCTGACACTTCCCTGTCCTGGAAGAGGCTGTTGGCAGCTCTCACTGTCTGTTGAGTTCCATAGAAAAATTGAGGGTACGAGGAGGTTCATCTTGCTCTCTGAAGTTATTTTGTGTTTTAAGGCAGACACTAAAAGAGAAGGTTAAATGAATGGTGAGAACCTCTTCTTTTTGTCCTTTATTTTTTCTTCGATTGTGCCTGTAATTGCTCATTAAGTAGCCAAAGGCCCTTTGAAAACTCCTTTCATTTGAGAGAGATGCCAGACAGAGCTGCTTGTGAAATAATTACAGAAAATGAGTGTTGATGCATGTTTTGACTCTTGTGCAGAAATAATTCTGTCTTCTCTAGTTCAAGTAATTACATTTGTTTCTAAATAGAGGAAAAGAAACGCTAACTGTCAAAAAATGCATAGGTCCGACTTCTACGATTATGTGGTGAGAGATAGATGGGAAACAAAAAACTAATATATTAGTGCAGTCATTATTGTGTATTATTCATTGAATTGAGGTGCAGTTATTAAACACGTTGAGTCATCAAAGATTTGTGGGATTTAGAGTTGTTTGCCTGATAGTTAATTTCTTTAGCACTCTAGGATATAAACATATTTATTGTGTGCTGGGTTAATAATGGATTTAGTGTAGATATCTGCAGGAACTCACTAGCCATTAATTACTTATTTTTTTCCGGGTAAAGGTTTTCAGTGAGCGGGTTTTCAATGAGATTAGAATCCTCACATTGGGAAGGGACTACAGCTTCTATTTCTATGCCTGTGAAGTTTCTTCTCAGTTTGGATGGCCAGAGGGGTGGAATTGTGCTGGCGGTGGTGGTGATGGATTTGTCGCTTTTTGGAGTGGGCTGGAACCGCTCTCTTTGGTGTGGGTCAGGAAACAGTCCTGAGCCACCGCCGCTGCTGTCACAGCGGGCAGCACGGGCCTGGAAACCCTGTCAGTCGATTCACATTTCACCCTCCAGCATTTCAAAAGAATAAGAAACATGGGGAGACCTTATGGCAGCCTTTCCAATACCTAAAGGGGGCCTACAGGAGAGATGGGGAGGGACTCTTTATGATGAGTGGAGCAATAGGATGAGGGGTAATGGTTTGACACTGAAAGAGGGGAGATTGAGGTGAAATTCAAGGGAGAAATTCTCTGCTGTGAGGGTGGTGAGAGCCTGGCCCAGGTTGCCCAGAGAAGCTGTGGCTGCCCCATCCCTGGAGGGGTTCAAGGCCAGGTTGGAGGGGGCTTGGAGCAACCTGGTCTGGTGGGAGGCGTCCCTGCCCAGGGCAGGGGGGTTGGAACAGGATGATCTTTCAGGTCTCTTCCAACCCAAACCATTCTATGATTGTATAGTTGCTCCCCCTGCACCTCATCTCCCTGAGGTTTTTTTTTGTGATCTCAAATGATGCAAGAACTTACTGCCTTCAGTGAGGACAAGGCTTAAGTGTGTGTTAGGGAGGAGAATTCAAAAGCACTGGGTGGGAATGTCTAGGGTGCAGCTAACTGCTCAGGCTTGCTGATAATGAATGCTCTTTGTTTTTCTGTCCTGAATGTGGGCCTTGTAAAAAGCACCTGTAATTCCTGGTCTGCAAGATAAGCTACAATTCCTAGAAATATAGATGAGCCTACAGTGGGCTTGCCATCAGCCTGGGCAAGAGGAAACCCTTGCCAGAGAACACTGCTCCTTCTGTATGAAAATGGTCACACTGTGTCTGTCAAACTACAGCAGGCAAAAACCCACGTTATTGTGCATGTTGTGGGCAGCACGGCGCTGCGGGAGATCCATGTGTCCTTGCAATAACCAGCTGGACAGGCAATTACCTGCAAGTAAATGATGGCTCCACAGCAGGAGCAATTTTTCCTATGTTGGCTTTCCTAAATGTCATTGTGCTTCTGCTGACCACGATGATGAGCCAGGCCTTGATGAGTTCAGGGTTGCTCATGGTTTAATGTGCTGAACACAGAATTGTCCTTCATGCCCTGCTGTGGTACGTAGTATTTTTGGTTTTACCTTCGTGGTCTGGGAATGCAGGGAGGACATCTGTTCTTCTGGTGACTGCAGCTACCTAAAATGGGAAGGTGTATGGAGGGAGTCAGAACATGGCAGAATAGCAGTCTTCATTCTTGTTTATGTGACTGCATATCTATCAGGTATACATCAGTGTGGCATCATGGACTTTAATGGACGTGTACCAGTAACGGACATAGAATCACAGAATGGTTTGGGTTGAATGGACCTTGAAGACCATCTTGTTCCAAACCCCTGCCCTGGGCAGGGACACCTTCCCCCAGACCAGGTTGCTCAAAGCCCCGTCCAAACTGGCTTTGAACACCTTCAGGGATGGGGCAGCCACAGCTTCTCTGGGCAACCTGGGTCAGGGTCTCGCTACCCTCAGAGTGAAAAATTTCTTGCCGAGATCTCATCTCAGTCTCCCCTCTTCCAGTTTCAAGTCATTACCCTTTGTCCTATCACTAGATGCCCTCGTAAAAAGTCCCTCTCCACTTTTCTTGTAGGCCCCCTTTAGGCACTGAAAGGCTACTATAAGGTCTCCCCAGAGCCCTCTCTTCTTCAGGTTGACCCCCCCCAACTCTCTCAACTTGTCCTCACAGCAGAGGGGCTCCAGCCCTCTGATCGTCTTCGTGGCCTCCTCTGGACCCGCTCCAACAGCTCGGCTTTTAGCATTCCTGATATCTGTGATGACCGGGAAAATTCTGCGTCGCCTAGTTGTTCTCTGATCACAGCAAACCTGTCTGTGTGGAATCATGTAACGGGTTCCAGGGTGGATGTTGTGAGCTTACTTTGGGTTTACATGTGTTTCCAGAAGAAGACAGTGTTCAGTTGCTGACTGTCCTTCGCATGGTGAACTAGCCAGGAAAGTAGGCGACAAACTTCTCTATTCCAGACCACTAGCAAGATCCAGGTTAGATTTTAACCAAATAATAAATTTGTTGTTAATTTCAATGGCCTTTTATCATCCTCCAGGGTTGGATTCTATTTACGAGGCAATTCTTGCAGTTTTTAAGGAAGGGCTGTCAAAAGTGATGCAAGAATCCTCTCTGTGTTTTGGAGAGCAGAAGGTCAGAGTCCTAAGAGTTTTGTTTTGGCGTAAAATTTTGATGAGTTAACCAAAGCACTGTGCAGACTCGCGTAGGAATCGTCCCTTAGTGAGTCATGAAATAATACTCAATTTCCATTTTTATTTTTTTCCTGCTTGTGCTGGAAAGCTTTGGAAGACACATGATGCTGTCAAGACTGTCAAAACTTCATGTAGTCAATTTCAGGCTCTCAAAAAAAAATAAAAATAAAAAAATACAACTCTGGTGTGAATGGGAACAGGGAGAACCTGGCAAATTCTCTGACATCAAGGAATGATGAGGGTGTTGAGAGATTCCCCCTCTCCAAGCTCACGAGCAACATATGTTCGACCTGTTTTTTTCTTGTTTCCTGGGGAGTTAAAAAAAAAAAAAGGCCATCTTTTTTCCCCAAAAAAATTACCATACTTGTAAAAGAGAACAGTGTATGCTACGTTTTTTCTGCTGGGATAGTTTTAATGGGGAGGAATGTCTGTCTCTAACTGGCTTCAGGTCACAGTGGTAATGCTGTGGACTGGCAGGTGGGAGGTCTCTCAGTGGGGTCTCCTGGAAGCCTGTGGGTTACTGGAGCTTCTTGGAAATGCTGTTTTCGTGCAGCAGTTTTATCACCCCCAGCATCTGCTGGAAGGGCAGCAAGGCTGGACACGAGCAATCCGAGAGGGTTTTGGAGTGCAGCAAGAATAATTTTAGTTTGCAGGTGCTGGATGAACCAAAAAAGAGGAGCTCCTCAGTTGGACCTGCTGCTCATGGACAGCTTGGGACTCTGAAGGCTAGTGGCAGCCTTGGCTGCTGTGACTGCAAGATGATGATATGTAAAGTCCCAAGGGAAGAGAAGGCAGGTGAGTGGCTGAACACTAGTTGTAGTAAAGAGGACAGAGCAAGATCAGCCTGGAGGTACTCAGGGAGAGGACCAGAAGAAGTAGATCTGATTGACTTTCAAAGCAGAATCTTAGCTTCGACGTTAGCTGTGCTTTGGGTGAGGAGTTCGACCAAGTGACTTGCAAAGGTTTCCTCCAACCTGAATTATTCTATGATTCATTTTGTTCCTTATTTGTCATGGCCTTTAGTGGGGTATGTCACAGGTTCTTGTCTCCTTTAATAGAAATCTTTAATTTACCATTCAAAAAGCACACTCTTCTGGCCAGGAGTCTGAGTTCTCTCATCCTTGACTTTTAATGTTACGGTATCAGCCTTTAATGTGTGGTGGAGGTGGGATGATGGGTGAGGAAGCTGCAGACTAAATCAAGGACCCTGAGGATTTTTAGTCAGGGGTCAAGGAGAACTGGGGAAATAAACTGGATTTTACGGTCATCCTGTTAGAGGATTGTTGTTCCTACTCCAGGCGGACCAAAGCCAAAGTTCTCCCAAAGGTGCTATGACTGAGGAGGGCCCTACTGCAGAGATCTTCATGGAAATAGTTTTCTCTACACTCTTCTTCATGAACCTTCACTGTTTGTTTTTAACTCTGAGGGAATGGCATTTTGTGTTAACTCTATTATACAGGCTTTAAAAATTGCCTGAGCTACCAAACGGATCAGAGAGCACTGAAGAGCAGCTGTATGAGGAGTGCAGTCGTTTTTACTCAATGGGGAGTTGCATACACTGGACTTTAAAAGACTCCATTTAAGGGAAGAGAAGAGATCTTCAAAGCCGGCATTTTTCAAGTAAATAACTCTTTAGCTTTGATATGCCTGCTTCATGCTGCCTTGTCAGTCTAGAGGAAAGATGCACCTTAAATCAAAGTGGACAACTGAAAATAAAAGCTAATAAAAGATTACAATAAAAGAAAGGAATCCCTGCCATAAAAAAAAAAAAAAAAGACATGGTTTTATATCCATTGCAGCAAACGTTCATAGGAGTGAATAGCTAATGTACAGTCTGGGCTGACATTCTCTTGGTGAACTATTATCATGAACTTAAAGCCCCACAAAGTGATGTGAAAAATAATAATGGGGAGGAAAAAAAAAATCCCCAACCACGTTTTTCCTGTCACCTTGCAGAATTTCATAACATTACCATTATGAAAGAAAAGTCTCTACTGGGCAGACATTAGTTTTGCTGAGCAGGCAGGTACACAGTGCATAAGCACAGGGACCAGGATTCGTTAGCCTCATATTTAATAACTGAAATCAACGTGATTAATATTTAGCAGAGCAGGAGGGCACTGCCCCTGCACAGGCCTTGGAGCCCGTCGTTACAGACCAGGCACGGGGGAGGCAGAAATATGTTGTTATAATTGTGAGCGTTTATCACTTTTAAGGAAGTTTGTTTGAGCTCCTTGACTGGAGTGAGCATTTCAAACTACAGTCACTGCTGAAAGGAGATTAAGCCAGTTTGGAGTTTAGTTCTCTTTCGCCAAGTTCTCCAGCTGTGCTGCTGGTTTGGGGTAGGTAGGTGGTTCCATATCTAACTCAGCAGTACATCAACACGTGTGTTGATGTAATGTTTTAATGTGTGTGGCTCCATGTGGCCCCGGGTGGCCCTCAAAGTTGCTGAGTTTTTTGCTAAAGCCTCAGAATGGAGAGAGCAGAGGGGGTTGTCACGATGTGTCTGCTCAAGCACATGGGACACAAGTGGAGTAACGAATCTGTCCTTGTAAGAGTATAAGGTGTGTTAGAGAGGTGGTGACGGGAGGCACAAGAACAGGATGAACACAAACTTGTCTCCTGTTGAAACCTTGCAGTGCATGGAGGACACTTTGGTGTGACCTGTCCTGGCACCACTGCCACGTGCTATTTCTAACCCACTGAGTAGAAGAAGGGGCAGAAGGTGTCATCCGTCCCATTTGTGTGACTTCGTTCCTTTTCTTCTAAGTTCTGAATGGTTTGTGGGAAGGAGGTAGCTCAGGTAGAGGACTGAGTTGTTGAGAGGCCTAGGAGGACCAGCTTGAAGTGATGGTGAAAACAGAGTTAATTGCTTTGCTTCATTTTCCCCGTGGATAAAAGGAGGATTAGGAAGGCTTCTGCTTTGTATGGTGAGAATGGATATGCCAAGGTTGGTTTGTTTTAGCTGGTGCCATCGTAGGGATCGTGCCACGGCTGTAGCTCTTGCCATCCTGTCGTCTTCAATATGGTAAATAGCAGCTGCACATCACCCCAGAGACCATGGCGTGTTCAGCATTTCCACAGTGCTCTGCCAGTGGGCTCTAGTTTGGTGCTAGTTCCCTTCCTAATTTGTGTAATGCTGTTGCACAAGAGATGTCAGGACAGGCTTACGTGCAAAAATACTTAGTAGTATCTGTTGCTAATGGCAATGAAAATTATTTTGGGGAGTGGGAAACCAAACTCTCCTCTTCCTCCCCCCCCACCGAAAAAATGGAGGGGAAAAAAAAGGGAAGGGAAAGAGAAAGGGAAATTCTTCTCAGTGGCCAGTTGGGAAGAGAAGCGATAAGATCCTCTCTTCAGCTCTGCAGCGAGGCTCTCTAATACTTTGATAGGGGTACTATGGACTTTCCATCAGGACCTTCTCAAACTCTCTGTTGGTTGCAGCCACTTGCGTTGATGTTAGTGCTGGGCAAGGGGAGGTGTTGCCCACTGAGCTGAGCTAACGGAAAGCCTTGTGCGTGTCCCACATGTGTGTCCCCAGTGGGTGTCTCTCACTGGGATAGGGTATAAGCCTCTTGTAATTAGGGATTTTCTGCACTCTACTTTTCTTGCCAGGAATTCTGTAGAAGAAGGTGGTAGTATGGAAAAGCTCCTCTTCCAGATAAACACTTTCATGACTTGGCAGGTGAAAGCAGATGCTGCAATTCAGAAGCAGAAGAGCACATGGTACGTGAAGAGTAGGTCTTGGCTGATCCTCAAAATACTCTTGGGAGTTTCATCCTTTGTAGGGAAGGACTTCAACAAGTTTTACCTTTTGTAGGCAAGGGCCCTGCAACAAAACGAGACTCTGAAAAAGCAATAAAGCAGTAGTATCAGCACATCCCTCTCCCACCTGTGTCCTGCTGTTTGTGCACATCCTAGAAAACCGTTCTCACAGTGTGGAAAATTGTCAGAGATTTCCAGAGTGCTTCATGCTGAATTGCACCAGAACTGCTGCATACTCCTCCGAATGTCGTAACGGCTCGGTTGGGTTTTATAGTCAATGAAAATGAATTAATAACGGCTTGCCACGTACTATAAATAGTGCCCTATTTCCTCCATGTAACTGTGCGGATCCTGCAGAAGATGAGGTTTTTGACAGACTGTAGGCCTGACAGAGCTCTTTCTCCAGAGATGGCTTGAACTGCTAGAAATAATGTGTGTGTGGTTTTAGGCATTGCATAGAATCATAGAATTATAGAATGGTTAGAGTCGGAAGGGACCTTAAAGATCATCCAGTTCCAACTCCCTGCCCTGGGCAGGGACACCTCCCACCAGACCAGGTTGCTCCAAGCCCCCTCCAACCCGGCCTTGAACCCCTCCAGGGATGGGGCAGCCACAGCTTCTCTGGGCAACCTGGGCCAGGGTCTCAGCATCCTCACAGCAAAGAATTTCTTCCTAATATCTCATCTAAATCTCCCCTCTTTCAGTTTAAAATTATTAGCCCTCGTCCTGTCATATCTGGGAGCAGCTGGGTTTTACATCCTTTTCTTCTGTGGTCTATCCTACTCCATTAAAAAAACACCTTAACAGTCAAGTGACCAAACTGTGTTTGACAGAGACTCAGTTCTGGAAAAATGAAAAGATTGGAACTTAACCATGGGGTGAACATGGAACAGAGACTGGGATTCCCCGGGTGATAAAGGAACAGTGAGGAGTGGTGCAAGGGAGGACAGCTTCAGTAGGGAGGAGAGCAACAGATACAATACGCTGTATGCAGAATATGTTATTTCATATACAATATTACTGTTTCTTTCTGTGTCAGTTCTTCAATAGATTTGCACGAGTTTGGCATGAACCGAGTTCTGTCCGAGCCCATGGAGTTCTGGTCGAGTTGGGTTTACGTGGTCAGATCCCACCGACGTTTGAATTGCAAATCTTCAAGGATGGCACTTGGCAAATTCCGGGGCATGGCATAAATAATTTCAAGACACAGAATACATTATAGGTGATGCTCATTACATTGCTGCAAAGCAGTAGATTGAAACTGTGCAGTATAAAGTGTCTCGGGGAAATAAATTCTATCCGTGTTGTGCCTTCCCCAATCGTACGTGGCTTGTTAAAGTGGTCAGGAGAAAAAACCCTATTCTATAGGAATACGCTGTGCCGGAGGAAGAGCCAGGCTGAGGGATGGAGGGAGCAGCAACACCGGCTAAAGGTGCTTCCATCAAGAGATACTCTCAGGCTCCTGCGTGATCCTTTGCGAGCAGTGACTCCCTGGGAGCTCTCATTGGGAATCACGAGGGATAACTTGGCCCCAAAATTGCCGGAGGCGCTCCCGAACACTTCCACCTGGATTTGCAGTGCGTAAAGGCTTATTTGGAGAGGGATAAATTCAGTGGCAGTTTAGATGTATGGCGTGACCTGGTATTTTTAAAATCTGTTGTTCTCAGCCTGTAATGATCTTAAACTAAAATATGCTCAGCGCTGCAGCGTTCTGTGTACAGTGGTACGTGAAGAAATGCGTAGGTTGTGAAGTGTTTGTAAATGTTTTTACTTCGATTTTAGAAAAAACATGTAGTAGAGAAGAGAAAAATAAGGAAAGATAGGTTGAAGGAGCTATAAAAGCCTTTTTTTTTAATAGAGAACTGACAAGATTAAATGTCAAGGCCATAATAGCAATTAATTCAAAATGCTTAATTATCATTTTGTACCCAGATTTGCTCTCCATGCTGCAAAGCCAAATACAAATTAAATTGCCTACTGCTGAAACGTGACCACTAAGAGACTAAGACATAGTAGGCGTTTTTGCTTAAAACGGGGTGGAAACATCTCTTCAGTCTCTTATTTTAGCATGCAAAAAGGCAACATCTCGGTATGTCCCACAGAAGGGTGTTTTGTCTCGGCTGGAGTGGCTGGAGATTTACCTCCAAATGCTGGATGTTGCACTGGGGATGAATTTTTTGCGGTTAGCTCCGTTTACAGAGGCACACAAACCCTGGGCTGCCCTGGGCTTTACGCTGTGTGTTTTGAGTAAGAGAGTTTGTCAGCAAACAATGCGGCGTATTCCAGGAGAGCAGGGAAAGCAATTATCTTCCCTGGCACCCGCGGCCCGAACCCCAGCAATATTGTGGGGCAGGGAGCTAATTGCTCCATCTGTTGCTCTGGGCCCCTCGGAGGGAGAGGAGCTCTGTCTGCCACATTGTCACACCACACGTGAAGGGCAGGCTGTCCAGACAGGCTGGGACTTGGGAGCGAGCTCATGTTGGAAGTTTAAAGTGCAATTTTGCTCTTATTGCATTGGCTTTATTATAACCTTAATGATTTTCAGTACATCATTGCGGTAGCCGGAGTTCTCCTGCGTGTTATCTGTCAGGCAGGAATCAATGGGGTTGGTTGCTTTCAATCAGAACTTGTGGTGGATACATTTTTCTGCCTGTTGCTTCGGTGGGATCTTGAACAAAATGAAGCTTTCTTGGGGGAGCAGAAATGTGTTTTGGGGTTTGCACAAATTGCCATGGCCCGATAGTACATCAACATTTGCAACAAGGTCCGAAGTGTGCACCGGTTTGTACTGACGGTCTGCTTTACTTTGTGTAAAAAATGTGCGTTGGCTTTTCCATCTTCAAACTTGTCCTGCAGTGTCTTTATGCCCTTATACATATGTATGATGTTCTGATCTATATTAGCATTGCTTTGTGATCTTAGGTTTATGAACTGCTTGGGGATTCTGGAATGGCAACTGCAGGATGTTTGTGAATTAAAAATAAGGACCGAGCTGTTTACTGGTATATACTTTCTGTTACCGTTCTCACTACGGCTTAAAAAGCAGAAAGACTTTAATGCACCTTTCTCTAGCTCACATGCGGGTGGAGTTTCAGCTTCCATCCCGTAGATCTGTGCTCCACACCAGGCCTCTGGCACCTCTTATTGTGGTTTTAGGGAGCTTAAAATCATAAGAATAAAATTCAAGCCCTAATAGGGACAACTTCTTATTACTCAGTGTTTTACCAATGTCAATTAATAGCTTTACCTGGTCAGCACCTGCCATTGTTTAAGATGCTTGTGAACGTCCTGCTTCTAGACTACGAGGTGTCTCGGGTAGTGACCGAGAAGTCGTGAAAGACCTGGATTTGTGTCACCTGAGCCACCTGCCGTCACAGCACGGCGCTGCCTTCTATTGCTTTCTGGGAGCTTTGCTGTTCAGTATCAGTTGTAAAACTTAGTTTTATCCTGTTTATTATAAATGGCTGCTGGCAAGATTTGTCCATCGTTTGCGGAGTAGACAGAAGAGGAAAGGGAGGGAAGTTATTAACACTCAAATATCATTTGCTGTCTGTGTGGCTCTAACGGGACGCGAATGTGAGCTGCGGTTACACCTCTGGATGTGTAACCCGGCCAGGTTCAGCTGAAGGTGTGTTTATGTGCATCCACAAACCGTGGTGAGATGGCAGTTGGGGTATCTTTTTCCAAGCAAGAATGTGGCTATATATGTAAATCTTAGCATCGAACTCCTAGTTTTGTGGGGGAATGTGGTTGAAGGTGAGGTCTCAGAAGCCTTTTGAGCATGGCCAAGGGATGTGGGAGACAGTTCATGATTCTGTCTATCTTGGGACGAAAAAGAGCTGAAATGGGGAGTTGGACTAGATGATCTCTAGAGGTCCCTTCCAACTCTGACAATTCCGTGATTCCATGAAATAGCATTTAGTTATTAAAGGTACAGTAGTTTGTGAAATAAGCAGAGATGGCAGAGCCCTGGGAGGATTGCACTGCTTCTGATGGTGCTGGCTTGTTTTGTGTAGCAAATTGTACTCCTGTGTGTTGTGTCCAGTCCAGGCTTAGGTTACTAAAATGATGGGATTGTTCACAAGGTGCTTGTAAACTGTGGTTTTCAGGTGCCTTTTGCTTTTGCTGCTTACATTATGCATACCCCAAAACTGGAGTCAGCTGTGCTGATTAGCTCATCAAACGTGTGAGCTCCTCAGCACCAAACTTTGATCTTTGCTGTGGTAGAGATTTTAATGATAAAGCCAGTCTGTGATTTTCTGTTGAGGAGTCAGAAATAAAAAGTCTAAATTTAAAGAGCCCAGGAGGTTTCTTAGTAGTCTTAACATCCTCTTTATGATACTTTATTTTGCAATGTGCTCCAATTAAATCTCCCTTTTTCTCTAAATACCACCATTGAGCTTTCCAGCCAAAGACACAATGATGTTCTTTGGCTTAGGCTGCCCGGGGGGGTATGTCCAGAAAGCAAAACTGAAGCACCAACTTGCAGCTTCCTTCCCATCTGGCTGGCCCGGGACATCCGAGGGAGCAGCTCCCTGCCTTCCCAGCTAGTTAAGGGGTAACAAGACTGGCCACACTGGGAGCCACCACCACAGTTGTTCTTTGCAGTTCCACCTCTTTCAAGCCCCTTTGTGGTGGTGGCAGCAGCAGCTCAGAGGGAAGATTGCATAGCTCTGAAAGGTATCACTGGCAGAGAGGTAAGAAGCACCTCGATACAAGGAGGTGCTATCACCGCGTCCCGTTTGTGGTACCTGGGTCTGTGGCAGGTCCTGTGTCCCTGGCAGGGGGGGGGTGCAAGACTGAGTCATCTCCCTGAGCCACATGCGGTGACAGGTCGTGAATCAGGCCATGGTGAAAAGGTTCGTTTTGCTTTATTGACTTCCTGAGTTTTTACCTTTTGAGATTGAGAAGCGGATGAGTTATCTTTCTTATTTGTAAGAGTAATTTTTACAGTTTACAATTTATACGAGTGTGCTTTTAGATGGGTACTGCTATTTCCAACTTAAAAATGCAGACATCGACACTTTAGTTGGGGGGTGGTTCTCAGTTTGAAATTAAAGATCATTGAACTGGAGAAAAAACAGGAAG